>AJWJ01000054.1:0-72803 GCA_000277445.1 Polysphondylium violaceum | reverse complement strand
AAAAAAGAAAGCCTATCGCCTTTAAACATGTTTAAATATCCTCTTCCGCATTGATAGAACTTTTTTTTTTTTCTTTAGAATATAAAAAAAACAAAAAAAATAATTCAATAAAACTCAACACAATGTATTGTAAAAAAATATAATATATATATTATCCATATCTATAAATACGCTTTTAAATTTGTTTATTTTCGTCTTGTGGTAAATCTAAAATACAATTCTTTTCTTTTAATAAAAAAAAGAATTCTTGGTAAAATGGAAAAGTGGACAAAGTTTTTTGACTTCCGATGAATATCAATTTCTTTTTAGCTCTAGTAAAAGCCACATTCATCCTTTTCCAATCTTTAAGAGATTCACCAATAGCCTTTGATGCATCTTGGTGATTATTTGACCGAACAAAAGATAAAATAATACAATCTTTATCTTTTCCTTGGAATCTATCCACTGTTAATATATCCAGTTTACTCTCGTCCAATTGAATGGTACCACTTGTTTGCTCTTTGATTTTGTTTGATATTGACGTTTTAATATACTTTAATTGAGTTCTACTAGGAGTTATAATTCCAATTTGGTTGGTATTTAAATCAACACAATCAACCAATGAAAAAAGCGTGGATGCAACCAGGTCAGATTCAAAAGTATTATAGTAATGATCACCAATACTTTTTTCTTTGGCCAAAGAAATTTCATCTGTATTTATAAAGACAATATGTCGATTTGGGTCAAGAATATACGTTTGAATCCATTCTGGATAATTTGATTGATTCCTCTTCGGTATGGGGAGTTTTGCACTAGAGATATCATGGTTACTACAAACTAATCTATTATTGTAAATGAGCTCATTGGAAAGAGACATAATTTCACTACACATACGATACTGATGGACAAGATAAGAGATGGACGATGGATGAGCATTTCCTAGTCTTTTAAAAAGACTCACACCCATACCCAGTTTTGCAGCCTCTGCATTAGAGACAATAGGCGGCAGTTGAAAGTTATCACCAACCAAAACAAAAATTTTTGCCATTAAAATGGGACCCAGGCTCATTACTTGTGATGGTTGTGAAGCTTCGTCAATGATACAATAGTCAAAAGAGTTTCTACTACTGAAAAATGGATGAGAGATACCGAGGGATGGACAAGCAACAATTCTTTGTTTCTCAAAAAAACCTTTAATTTGAGAGATATTGTGGAATTGCTGAGTTTCTAAACAATACTTTTGGATATTTGCATGAACTTGAGAGATATTTGAGGCAAGTCTAAGTATTTGTATATCTGGATATGATTGTAAAAGTTTTAAAAGTAAGTGGTCCAAGGACGAATGAGTAAAGGAAGAGATGATAATGGTTTTATTTGTCGAGGCCAATAAGTGAATCAAAGAAATAAGAGTTGTTGTTTTTCCAGTGCCTGGCATACCCATGATCAAAGAATAATCTTGTGCCAACAATGTTTTTTGAATTGATTTCTGTTGATCAATGTTTAACATTGGATATTTCTCACCAATTTCCTTTAAAGATAAGGCTTGATCTGATAATAAATTAAAGCTGGGAGCATGCAAATCTACGACCAATTGGCTTTTTTCTTCATTTTTCTTTAAGAATAAATTGAACAAATTTGATTTAACTAAATTAAAGCTCGATTGAGTCTCATCGATATCTAATCTCCATTTAAAGCCACTGGTGGGGGAGCTGTTGTAGGCCAAGTTTTTCCCAAGACCTCTTTGTCTACTGGTCATATTATTTGAATCCTCATATTCTATAATTGGAGAGAATCTAAAGCCAGAGTTTCTCATTGAAGGAGCATCAATAGCATAGGGTGGCTCACTAATCTTTTCTCTGCAATGCACAGTAATGGTATTTAAAGTAATTTTTGCAATTGAACCAAAACCAAGGCCATAGTACTTTTTATCAATACTTGCCAAAACATATTCTCCTTCGCTCATTTGTAAATTTGCCAATTTTTCATTATTAAAAGTGAATTTGTAAGCAAAATATCCTTTACAATCTTCTTCTGATATTAAATCAAGATCAGCTATACAAGTACCTTGTTCTTCAGAAAATTTACTTGATCTACTCCATATTAATTTTTTGTTATGTTTCTTTGATTCAGATTCCAATGATAACATTCTTGTTGAAATTGATTAGTAATGAAATTTAATAAATTACAATTAAATTATACTTACTTGTTCCAATCTTGAAGGTATTTAATTTGACTCGTAGTCATGTGAGAAGTCTTTTCTTGAAATAATTCAGGTAAACCACTTGATTCAGCATTCCCATTTTCAATAGCCTTATGGTAAAGGAAACATGGATCGATAAAATAACATTTTGAACAACTAAATTTATCCTTTAGCATTCTTGGAAGTATGGGTGATGGATTTTGAACCAATCTAGAGTTTGAGTTTAAAAAGAAACTTAATAAATTTCTAGATACAATTAAAGATCTAATTTGATTACGATGAAAAAGGATTGGGTGTAAAATTCCATACTTTTTTCCAATATCTTGATTTTGATTCATTAAATAATATAATATACCAAGCTCAATATTTTGATCTAAAATGTTTATAGGAGAAAAGAATTAATAAATCAAATTATATTCTATAAATTATAAATTAATACTTACTATATCTATCATTCATTAATAGTGTATAAATCAAGACTTGGGACAAATGAGAAATAAAAGGTTGAAGATATCCTTTACCAGTTTTAATTTCAAATGGTACAGTGAGGTATTTTGAGTTTATAATTTTGGGATATTTCTTTTGACTTATTGGGGTACCAGAGTTTATCACTTGTTGTTCGTATTGGAAAAGTTTAATTTCAAATGTTGAATCAATTTTACCTTTGAGTCCATACATTGGCGACCAAATATTTTCTTCAATCTCCAATAGTTTAGATATTGACAAGTTCCATTTCTCACCATTTATATCGATTTGATTCCGTGTAACATAAGAGTTAGGCGACACAAATTTTCTAGCCCAATCATCAATTCTTGGCACCCAGCCATCGATGTGATTACTTGCAGATTCATCAGTTTCTCCGAGTGAAGAGAGGTTTAATGCAAAGCTTGGTTTCAAGAGAACTTCTTTTTTTATCCTTTCAATGTCATCCAAAGAAAATGAGTTTGATTTTAAACATTCTTGGAATATTTCGTGAACAATTGACCCAAACACTGGCACAGTGGAGCTCTCTAATGTCCATCTTAGCTGTTCTTTTAAAATTGATCTACGGGAACATGTAAAGCTTCCACCCAACTCTGTACCAGTGATGAGAATGTCGGGATGTAAAACCAAAAGGTTTTGTTGGTTGTTAATGTGAATGGTAGAGTTTGAATCAAATTCACCAATTACATTTGCAATGTCACCAGATTTGATTGGAGTAAAGATCCATTCTCCGTGAAGGATGAGTGTTCTTTTCTTTTTTTTGGTCTCACTAAATACATCGACTGTTTTCTTGTGTAGTGTGGTACCTATGCCGATCATAGTGACATCATAGATTACTTGCAATACCAACACTCTTTCATAGCGATCTTTATTTTTGAAATTTGCATCCCTTGAACTATGTTTTGTAAAACTATCGTTATTGATGGTATAGTCTCCAAGTAATTGAGCAAGGGTAACTTTATCATCTTCATTATCACTATTATTATTATTATTATTACTAATACTATAATTTCCACTAGGACTAGAGAATGAAAATTCATCAGAAAACCCAGTCGGTTTAAAAGGTGAGTTGAAGGAGGGTGGTGAGCCAAAATCAAAGCTTGAGTTTTGTGATTTGGTAGGTGTAGCATTACTAGGTGAAGGTGAGTTATAAAAATGTTGTTGTTGTTGCTGTTGTTGTTCTTCAGCTTTAAGTTTTGCATACAATTCAGGAGGTAAGTTTGGTGATATTTTTTTGAAGCCCGATGGTAATGGTTTTGGTTTAAAGCCATTTGGTTTGGGTTTTGATGGTGATTTAGATGCTTTTGTTGGTGGTGTTTTTGATTTCTTTAATGATGTTGTGGTTTGTAATATTGGTGATGAAAATGATGTTGTATTTACAGAATAGTTTGGTGTTATTGTTGCTCTATTAAAAGTTGAGGTTGTAGTGGTGGTAGTAGTGGTTGTTGGTGTGGTAGTTGTATAGTTATTATTGGAAATAGTAAATGGTGTGATTGATGGTGTTGTGTTATGGTTAAAAGATGTTGTTTTCGAGTTTAATATTGGTGAGGTTTGGGGTTTTGGTTGGATATCTTCAAAATCGAAATCAAATGAATCGTCATCATTTAATCCACTCTTATTATTATTACTATTATTATTATTATTATTATTATTATTATTATTATTATTATTATTATTATTATTATTATTATTATTATTATTATTATTATTATTATTTTGATCATGTTTATTGTTATTACTATTATTGTTACTGTCGATATTAATATTCTTGCTTTGATTTACCTTTACTGGCTTTGGGATTAAATCATCTAAATCTATGTCTAAACCATTGAAATCATCAAAGTTGTCAAGGTCTTTTTTATCAGATTTATCTTTTTCTTCCTCCCTATCAACTATTAATTCCATTTCAGTATTATCTTTATTATTGATATTCCTATTATTATTATTGTCTCCAAGAATGTCTTTAAGAAATTCTTCATCGCTGTCATCAAAATTTAAATTCATTTGGGAAAAAGAGTTTGTAGCTAGTGTTGAGTGTGATCTTTGAAGTGTCGTTTGAATAGGTGATGGAAGTTGTACAATTTTATTATTGGTCCCTTTTATATCGCCTTTTGAAATACTTTTATTATTATTATTAATATTGTTACTTGATTTTTTTATAATGCTTTTACTTATTGCTAAACCATCACTCTTAAGTTTCTTTGCCGATTTAATAGGTCTATCATTTCTTTTCTCATCACTTTTTGCTTTATTTGTTTTACTAGAGCCTAGTGTGGCTTTATTTATGATACTATCATCAGATGAGTCATCATCATCTTCAAACGTTAATCTCTTTTTAGATGTATCTAAAGGTTGAGGTGTTACTATTCTTTCTGCCTTATTGTTGCTGTTATTGCTACTATTTTTTCTTTTTATAGTATCTTTATCTTTAAAGGGAGTAATAACTTTAGAAGAAACACCTTTTTTCTGTACTATAGAGTTGATACCAACTATGTTGTCTTTATAACTATCAAAAATATCATCTAAAGGAGGTGATTGTGAATCTGATTGAAACCAAAAATCAACGAGTTGACTACTATTTGCTGGTGTAGATGTACTAGTTGTTGTAGAAGTTGTAGTTTTTGTTTGTTTTTTAGATGACTGCTGTTGTTTATCTTTATTATTTGAAAGACTCATTACATTAAATGTCTCAGTCTATATCCTTTACTATATATATCATTCGTCTCGATATAAATCTAAAAATACTGCAAAAAAGGAATATTTTAAAAGTTTGGACAAGATTTGAAATGAAATGAAATTAAAAAAAAAAAAAAAATTACTTTTCTAGGAATTAATGTTGTACAATTATTTATTTATTTTTATTATTATTAAACATTGAATCAAATGCTTGGTCTAATGTGGGATAGTTGAATTTAAATCCATTGTCCAAGAGTTTTTTGGGATAGATATTTTGGCTGCCCAATAATAATTCACCTGCCATTTCTTTGCCCAACAAAGTGTTTAGTACAAAGCCTGGAACTGGGATTATGGCTGGTCTGTGCAATGCCTCTCCCAGAGCTTTGGTAAATTCTTTGTTTGTAACTGCATTGGGCGCAGTGCCATTGACACCACCTTTAATGGCTTCGTTGTCTAGAGCAAATTTATAGATTCTGGTGATATCGTCAAGAGACACCCAACTCATATACTGTTTTCCACTTCCCAATTTACCACCCAACCCAAACTTGAATGGAATCAACATGGGATGAAGTGCCCCACCTGAAGGATCGAGAACAATGCCTGATCTGACATTGACAATTCTGCTTTTATCCTTTAGAGCCTCACAAGCTTTTTCAGTGTCAATCGCCACTTTTGAGAACCATGAAGTACCTTGTTTCCCATTTTCATCAGTGGGCTGATACACATCGTTGCCATAGTAAGAAACACCAGTAGCATTTATATAGACAGAGGGTGGTTTGGCCAACAACGACAACTGATGGGTTAATAAAGAATTTCCCTGTATTCTACTATCATAGACCTTGTCTTTTTTGCTTTTTGTCCAAAGACCAGATATATTCTCGCCACTGAGATTAATGACTGCATCTGGCGAGATATCATTCAACTTGTGGCTATCTAGCAACCCTCTATTTGGATCCCACTTGATTTCATTGTCACTGACAGGATCTCTTCTGACAAGATAAAATAAATTGTACTGGTTGCTGTCACCCAACAACTTTTTCAACTTGCTTCCTACAAACCCACTAGCACCCGATATTAACACCTTTTTCATTATTGTATCTATACTATGAGATATACAAAACTAAACTAGAAATGAAATTGAAAATTGAAAAATGAAAAATGAAAAATGAAAAAAAGTGTGTGTTCACTGTTATTTAATAACACAAATTAAACACAACAAATTCAAACGCAGAGGGTTTTTTTTGTAAAAATCTAGATTTTTGTAAAGCAAGATTTTTACAATAAATTTGATGTTGACTTTTATTTTAGTTGATTAAAAAAATGATTGAAAATTATGACGTGTGTCAAAAGATTTATATGGAAATCTAAAGATCCAAGTACAAAGTTTTTAATTTTAAATTTGATTACTTTTCAACCCAGGATGCTTTGTCATCCAATTCTGAAAGGCTTACCAAGAATCCTTGTTGTGGATAACGGAATGATTGGGTACCGGCTTTGAATTCAAAATAATATTTAGAGTCTTTTTGGAATGTAGAGTCTCTAAAGATATAGAAACCTTTGGTGGCAGTACCGAGATCAAGTGATAGGGTCTCTGCTTTACCATCGATATTGACAGTGCCTTCCACTTTGGTACTGGCATCCAATGTCTCATGATAGAATGTGGCACCATAGACAGCATTTCCAGTGGCTTTCAAAAAGATGTGAGATCCAGAGTGAATGGGGAAACCTTCTAAATCTTGAGGACAAACAAATATGTCAAAGTCTTGAGTCCAGTAGGTTCTATTATCTTTTGGACTCAACATGGCTGCGATACCGACAGATTTAAATTGTTCACTTAGAATATTGGCACGATGACCATCATTATTACCATCGGCTGTACATTTACCAGGACTAATAGGCCAACTTTCACAAATCCAGAAATTGATGGCATCAAATGGGCCAAAACTACCTTTAATAATATTTTCACCAAAACCTGAACCCTCTCCCTCAACACATGGTTTATAGTATTTCTTTATTCTATCCTCTGGAGAGCCACCCTATTATTTATACTTCTTATTAGTATTCATACTTACACATGTATTAATAATCAACAATTAAGCAACACCTACATTACAATCAGCATGAGAAAAGCATGGAGTGTTGGCCATATCACTTGTGTGGGCAAAAGCAGCATCATCAATATCAAATCTATAGTAAAGAGGCTGAACTGGCTTATAGATACCTCCAGTCTCCAAAACCTTTGGAATTGGAGTAGGTGAAAAGTATTTTGTTTTATATTTATATGGATCAATTCTTACAGCATTCAAAACAAGGTGGTTTGCTCTTTCATAATAATGTGGACGGCCATTGCTATTTGCGCCACCATAACTGCCTCCACCAGATGGCTCACCACTGCTGCTGCCGGTGGGTGTGGTAGTTGGTTTGGGTGTAATGGTTGGCTTTGGTGTATTGGTTGGCTTTGGTGTATTGGTTGGTTTGGGTGTAATGGTTGGTTTAGGTGTATTGGTTGGTTTAGGTGTAATGGTTGGTTTGGGTGTAATGGTTGGTTTGGGTGTAATGGTTGGCTTTGGAGTAGTGATTGGTTTAGGAGTAATAGTTGGCTTAGGGGTTGGCTTTGGTGGAAGAGTTGGGAATGGAATGATTTTAGGAATACATCTTGGTTGTTTAAACAACATAACACACTTAAAGAAGGAACCACAACCAATATCTTGACAACTCACTATATAATCATTTTTGAGAGAAACTATACTTTAATATTACTACATCTATCAAACATCTTCAATAACCCAGTATACATACAATTTTCCAATGAGACTTGGGGAATACATTTGGGACCCAATGCACAACAACTGGTGGCCATACACATGAGATTGTTTTGGTTGTTTTGGAAGGAACAAGACATGTTTTTGGCGCCACAATTTAAATCATCACATGTGGTGTCAACAGCGGGTGGTGTGTAGGGTTCCAATTTAGCGTTTGATTGAGGCACACAATCACTCTTTGATTGAAATATTTTACCGGTACTTTTCTCTTTATAGCATGAAGATTCAAAATTACACATTCCCCCATTTGCCTTCTTGGAAACACAAAATCCCTTGGACCCTCCACAGCACTCTGTGTAGGACATCCACAGACAATCGTCCAACGAACATTCCGAGAATGTATTATGGGATTCACAATCACCCTCTATATGGAAATTAAAATTAAAATATTTTCCAAATTAATAATAATGTAGTGATACCTTACTTGCTAAAATAAAACTATAAGATAAAAGGAAAAGTAGAGAAAATAAATAAAATTTCCTATCCATTTTAGTTTGTTTTGTTTATTTACTTATTTCTCATATATAGAAATTGGGAAAATGTAAAATGATTTGATATGGAAATGAAAAATAAATAAATTTGAGCACGCACACGCTCAAGCACAATGTAAAATGATTTGATATGAAAATAGATTAAAAAAACATAAAAATGTAGTGATGATAAAAGTGGTATGAGTGGTAAAGGTGATACAAGTGTGAATTGACCCACACAGACCCAACTCATTATTTTGTAAAAAATTGGGTATGATATCGATATGCATGCCTACTAAAAAATGATATTCATTGCAAACACTCTCTCCCACCCACACCACAATCTCTTTCTGTGGATCACCACAACATACGCACACAATTGTATGAAAACCCACTAATCTCATATGCATGTATGAATGTGTGGTGCACCCATCTTTATAGAGATGTGATGTAAAATTGAAAATTGATTCAATGTGATAACGATATCATTATAAAAAAAAGAAACAATAACAATACTAGTGTAAATGAACGGCTAAACTATATAAAAGGATTGATGTGGTTATGCATACAATCATAAGATCATTTTTGGGTTTATATATATATATTTTATATTAAAAAATTTTACATTTCATCATTATATATGAATATTCTATATACTATGACTATTAATCGTCTTTTTTGGACGTCATGTTTCTTAATTTAACACCACCTCCTCTTCTATCATCTGTGATTAATAAAACATGTTAGAAACACAAAATACAATCATTTTTACCAATATTGTTGCAACAATATAATTACCTAAAACAAATGAATCATATTCCTCTTCACCTTCTTGATTTGAATCTCTATCCCTATATGAAGAGTTTATATTTACTCTATTTGAATGAGCTTTATTATAGATAACGGCATCTTCTTTTTCTTCCTCCTCTTGTTCATCATCTCCATTTGTATTAACTGATCTAGAAGTAATAAATAAAGAAACATTAATATATACATACTATTATCACTGGATACTATATATAAATAAAAACATACTGATACTGAATATCTTCTCTTTTCATAAATAAGTCTGTTAACTCTCTAAACTTTGATTTTGCAGCTTCACTTAATTGGCCGATCTTTTCTTTAATCTCTTTTAATGATAAGTCCTCTTCCAACATAGAAAGACCTCCTCCACTATTATTATTTGATGGTTGATCTTCATCATCACTATCGAGCTCATATCCTCTTTCTCTATAATAATTTGCCAACTCTTCTCTGGGTGTAAGATTACTACCACGTTGTTGTTGTTGTGGTCTATTGGGTTGCTGTTGTCTTTGTTGTTGTAATTGATATAATCTCTTTTGTTGTTGTAATTGTTCTGGTGTAAATAAATTTGCAAAGTCGTCATCATTTTTAATTTCATTTATAAACATGTCATCCTGTAACATTTTTGCCAACATTTCATCTTGTTGCATTTGAGCTAAATTCTAGATACATATCGTATGTTAATATCTGTATCTCTCTTCTCTTTTTCTCTAAACTTACTTGATCAGAGTCTGTATTTTGATTGATAGGCTGTTCACCATTCATTTCCAATAGGGCATCTATAGTTTTCTCCATGTGTCCTTGATTCTGTCTTAAGACAGTCTCTATAATCTCTCTATCAAAATCACCAAATATGGCTACTAATGATTGAATTGCTTGATCAAATGGTACACTCATTGTCTATATGTATATATATAAAAAATGTATAAAGGGTAATAAAATAATAAAAAGTATTGTAAATTGAACAATATAATTTTCAAACTATTTATCCAGGCTGGCAAAAATTTAAAAAAAAATTTGAAAAATAAAAAAAAAATTAAAAAAAATAAAAACAAAAAAAGAAAAGAAATAAAATAGTAATATTTTAGAGATAAAAGATAGAGTGTTTATTTTATTATTTAACATTTGTATGCTTTTTACAAAAACCAATCTATACATATAAAAGATGTATTGAGAATAGAATTTATAATAGACCTAGTAGATGATAAATCACAAGTAAACCTATATTTAATAAAAGACAATATTAATATATATTATATTGACAAGAATATCAATATTGGATGGGTCAGTCAGTGCGAAGCACACAGTGTGACAATGTAATAGGATTTCTTTAATAGTGTCAGCTAAAAGCCTTACCACAGGCTACCAAGATTCTTCCCCACGACAGAAAACGTAAGACAGGGATAATTTATATCATCATTGAAAATCAAAGAACCTATTACATATACGTGCACCTCCACATCACTTTCTGATTGCCACCAATAGATTTGAAAAACACTTACACTTATCGTCAGATTGCGCTACAAAACACTCGACTGTTTCCTGAATTTATACGCGACCGAAAAACTTTTTCTGGATGCTTGGGAAATATTTTGTGCTTGCAGAAAAAAATGAAAAAAAAATGAAAAAAAAATAAAAAAAAACCAATATTTCCCAAACACCACAAACAAAGTGCGGTGCTTGTAAAAGCAAATGTAAATGGTATGTAAAAAAATTTATACCAGCTACACAGTTTTCATACATACAAATAAAGAATAAACACAAAAGTCATACTTGAATAATCATCTCTTTTATCGTTGGTTTGAGGTCAACTAATAAGCACTGCAATTTTTGCCATTGCCCCCCTTTACACCTGGGTTAGATGTGAACCCCTTTCAGTTCATAACCCTCTTACCACCATCCAAAAAAAAATAAAAAAAAAATAGAAAAAAAAAAACTCACCTCCCTTCCCTTTTATTTATTAATTTACCATTATAGTGTTGTTGATCAATTTACTACTATTTTTACTTTTCCCCTCCCATTATTGTTATTTATTTATTATTTATTATTTACATATACATATATAATGCCTGAAGAAGAGTCTGAATATATCTTTAAGAGTAAATAGCTTTGCACATGCACCTATCTATCTAGATTTTCAATAAAAAAATAAAAAAAAATTTAATAAAACTAATCGAACAGTATTTAATTACATGTATAGTTGTTATCATTGGTGATTCAGCCGTAGGTAAATCAAATTTATTAAACAGATTCACAAGAAATGAATTTACAGATAAAACAAAGGCCACCATTGGTGTTGATTTTGGAACTAAATCAATTGAAATAGACGGTGCTGTTGTAACTGCTCAATGTTGGGATACAGGTAGATATAGATTGTTTTATTGGTGATTAGATGAGAAAAAGACAATGTGATATGAATATGTGATGATTAACTATAGTGTTTTTAACTATAAATTTAGCTGGTCAAGAACGTTTTCGTGCAGTAACAAGTGGATATTATCGTGGAGCAGTGGGTGCCATGATTGTATATGATATAACATCTAAAATTAGTTTTAAAAATGTAACTAGATGGCTAAACGAATTGAGAGAGATGGCAGAACAAGATATTTTGATCATGATGGTTGGCAATAAATCAGATTTGGAAATGTCTAGAGAGGTGCCAACTAAAGAAGCTCAAGCTTTTGCAGAGTCAAACAAAATTTCATTTTTAGAAACATCTGCTTTAAATTCAACCAATGTCAATCAAGCCTTTGAACGTCTTTTAACTGATATCTATCATCAATTATCTCTCTCTAGGAAACCAGTGGTTGCTGATGATGTTCAAAATTGGTTAGTACCAAATCAAGGTAAGAAATTAACTCCAATCACTGATCAACCAACTTCAACAAATTTAGCTTCAACTACATCCACTCATCAAGAGAAAAAGGGTTGTTGTAAATAAATGATTGTTAAAATAAAAATGAAATGATATACAAATATACAGATAGACGCATACAGAATATCAATAGATAGGATAGCATAAAATAATAGATAGATAGTAGTAATAATAGATCCCTTTGTTTACTTTTTTTATTACTTTCATTACATTATTAAATACCTCGTAAAAGTATTTATATGCATTTTGTCCTTCTTGACTCTGTTTGGATTTTTTGCAGAGTAATTGAGTAATGAGGCTTCTAATACGTATTCATCAGTTGGATGGACAATATCAAAGTGGTTTTCAATGTACCGCTTCCGATTGATTGACTAATAGATTTGAATGCTCTATTATAGATTTATTCTTCGGTGTCGTAGTACTACATACGTGGTGAGTGTCTTCTTGTTTAATGATCTCTTCGGCTTTGAGTTTCCTTAGGTTTATAACTGAATTTGGATTGCACCAGCCAAAGAAAAATTATATATAATATCAGCTTTTAATAAAATAGGTAATCATTACCAAGTTCCATTTCGCGGAACTATTTCTTTGTATGCTCGAGCGACTCATTAAAACCAAAGTTTGGACAAAATGAAAAGAAATTATAGAAAGTAATAATAATAAATATAATAATAAAACAATCAATATTATAAGGATTCGAATAATTTTATTCATCTTTTATGATTTTAATTAAATCATTAAATATATCAAAAAGCTCTTTGTGTATCGCTTGTCTTTCTTGACTCTGTTTGGACTCTTTGTAGGGTAATTCAATAATGAGGTTTCTAAATGCATATTCATCAGTTGGACGGACAATATCAGAGTGGTTTTCAATATAGTTTAGATACATGGAATCCAAAAGATAAAGGGAGATATAGTAGAAAAAATGCTCGAGATCAATCATAAAATGACTTTCTTTTGATGAAGCATTAATCATACCACCCCTGATTGATTGACAAATAGTATTAAACGCTCTATAATAGATTTGTGAATGAAATAATAATGTTTGAACATTTTTTGGTGTTGTAGTATTACATAAATCTTCATAATCTTCTTGTTTAATAATTTCCTTGGTATTAAATCTCTTTAAATCTATATCTGTATTATATCGAATAAATCCACTCAAAGTATAGACAAGCATTTGAAGAATAACAGATCTAAATTGGATCCTATCCACTGATAATTCCAAATCTTTTTGACGCAATCTACAGAGATCTAGAATGGCGCCATCAAAATCTTTTGCTTGGATTTTTGTACATCCACGACCCAAACATGCTTCATAGGCTTCATTTGTTTCCAAATCAGGATCAAATTCAATGCACTTGGTAGCATACATGATTGATTGTTCGTTGTCTCCCATCAAACGCATATTTTCTGATAAGAATCCCAATAAATAGTATTGATTTGGATTAATTTCTGCTGCTTTTTTTATTGCCTCGGTACTCTCTTGAAAATTTTCATTATATCTCTCAACATAACCAAGGGATGCATATGCATCTAGCAAAATGGGAGAGTATTGATCAAGTAGATCTTCAATTCTAGTGAATCCATTTTTTTCAGCAATCACTATTCTATTGTGATAAATAGGTCCCTCTTGTTTTCTTTCAAGTGGGTTATTTAATTCATGATTGATGACTTGTTGTAATAGTTTTTTGGATTGATCAAAGTTTTGTTGGGCCAAAGAAAGAAAGGCCAATGCTATTGTACCATATTTACTATTGATATCTATTAATCTTTTACAAATATCCATAAGACGTTGATCAACTTGATTATCTATTGTACCCAATAACACTACTTCATACAAAACATCTTCCTACAATATTAACAACATTAGTTTGGAGTTTATTTGTCTTGATGGTACTATTGAAATAACTAAATTATGCTTACATCGTTTGGATCAAGTTGATAATATTTATCTAAATAATCACTCTTAAGTTCAATTAGGTTTGTCCTGGGGAGATAGTAAATAATTGAACGATAGATATCAACTTTGGTTTTATGTGGTACTAATTCAAATGCCTTGTTATACAGATCGATTGGTAGCTGATCAGGTACCTTTAAAGAAAATTTATATTGATTTAAAATATCAGCCTTTAATAGAATGGCTTCAGGCTTGTTATTACACAATTCAATAGCCTTATCTAGGATTTCAATTGAAGACTGCAGTTGCTTTAATTTAAATTGTTCAATGGCATTATCAAGTAATGTTTGATATTGTTTTTCTGCATTTTCAACTTGATTGATAGATGTTGTACTTGTATAATATTTATTATTCTTGTTTAAAACTACTGTTGATGTTGTTGAATTAAATAAGTAAATATTATGACTCTTATGACTAATATTATTATTAAGCTTTTTATTGTTATTAATATTTAATGATAAAACATTTTTAGTTCCTATTGTTTGTCCAAATAGCTTGCTATGCTTTGGTTTTAGAATTATTTTTTGTAAAGAGTTTATCATTTTACATTGATGTCGACTGATCAAATAAAAAAGAGAAAGCTTTCAATAAAATTTCTGTTTTTAGATTTTTTTTCCAAAGTTTTCGTCTAACTATTTATTTCTCTTTCGTTTCTATCTATGACTTCTTGTATTTTGACTTGCTGAGACTCTTTATAAGTTTAACTTGAAATTAAAAGTTAAAGTCTTCCATTGGTTTAATGTTTGGGTTGAAATACATTGAATCGACAGGTGAACATATAATAGAATTGCTTTTCAAGACCAATGATTAAACTCTTTTCCCTGCATCACATTTGAAAGCTTTATAAAAACTTCCAGACACACATAAAACTTGCACCCACTGATTAGGTTGAATCAGAGAATAAAAATAAACATTTCAAATGAGAAGTCAAATTTTGATATTTTTACAATTTAATTATATGATTGGGTATTTAAAAGTTTATTATTTAGTTGAATCTGATGTGGAAAGCAGATGAACCTGAACCTGAACCAGAGCCAGAACCTGAACCTGAACCTGAACCGGAACCACTGTTGGAGTTTTGGGATGATGAACCGTTACCAGTGGAGGCACTGTTGGAGTTTTGGGATGAGGAGGCAGATGAACCAGTTGATGGTTCAGATGATGAACCAGATGGGCATAAACCGACGGCACCGCAAGCAGTGGATGGGGAGTTACCAGCGAGAATGTAATTGATGAGTTTGTCACCATACATGTTGACGGCAAGATCGCAGATAGCGCTGAAACCACTACCTAATTTGGCGCAGTATTGGGTTAATTGATTGATGATGACTGGTTCAGATTCGTTGACGTAGGTGTTGATAACGTTGACTAAATCTTCACAGGCAGTGCAAATAATGTCGGTGTCTTCAACTGGAGCAACAAAGACATTGTCGCAGAGTTTAACTTGATCACAAACCTTGGATGGGTTTTCTTTGTTGACGAGGAGTTGGAAAATTTCTGGAACATAGTTTTGGACTAAGGCTTGGCAAGTACCAGCTAAACCACCGAGTTTACCGCAATCCTTGTTTAAGTAAGCAATAACTTGTTGTTGGGTAGCACCTTGTTGGATGTATTTTTCGACTTCACCAATGAAAAAGTTGCAAATTGAGCATTCGACAGCACCGTTGACGTCTTCAACTTCAGCAGAGTTGCTGCAGAAAGAGATTAAAGTACAGATTTGAGCTGGTTTTTCTTTTTGGAGGAGGTATTCAATGATTTCTTGAGCGTAGGCACCAACGAGTGAGTCACAAGTGTTGGTGTATTCCTTTGGGACAAAATTGCAGGCTTTTTCTAAATCGGCAACAACAAGTTGAGTGTTATTGGTATTTGCGAGGAGACCTTCGGCGTAACCAACAATCCAAGTGCAAAATTCGCATTCGGCATTAGAACCCTTTGGGGTGGTGTAGGCAGAGCTAACAGCTACTAAAGCTAAAAGTAAAACGACTAAATATTTCATCATTCTAAAAAAATTATTGATACACTATATATTAGTATATTAATTGTGTAGGATATGAGAAAAAAAGATATGGTGAATAAAAAAAAAAAAGGAAGGACTCCGCGACGTCGCGTCCAAAATAAATTTTTTAAAAAAAAAATATCAAAAAAAATTAAAAAAAGAAAAAAATAATAAAAAAAACGACTAAACACGACACTTACTTGTTGTGTGTATATAATAAATAAATAAATATGATTGGAATAAACAATTACCGTTGTTTCTCTTAAATAGTGATCCCTATTTTTTTTTATTTAATTTATTTTAATTGTTTAAAATTATTATCCTATCGGATTTATGTGATTTTTTTGTGTTTGATGAAAAGTTTTTTTACTTTTCTCGCAAACTGCTTGGCTACTCATCTTTTTTTCCCGTAGTGAGCGAGCCCCTCATCAAAAGATATTTTTTTTCATTTTTTTTAAAATTTTCAAAAATCCCAAAATCTGACCATCACCCACGCAAAAACCAAAAACAAAACCATCAATGAATTTGCAGAGGATTTTTCCCCAAACTTTTAAGATTTTTGCAGTTGATCTGTGATAATGATCAACAACTAGCCCCGCAAATAATTATCATTAAAATATCTTTTGAAAAAAGTAAAAAGAATTTTAAACAGAGATGTTTCTCATATGAGAACAAGATATGTGATGAGATATACATTGTTAAAATTAAATATTTTAAATAATTTATTTTTTAGATTTCTTTTTTTGTTCAGTTCTGGATACTTTACTAACACCATCAACAAATTTGGTTTCGAACAAAACATTTGCATTATTAAACATACCTTCTTTGAGAGAGACTACAATGAATTGGGAGTGTTGGAAATGTTGTTTTAGCATGAGACCAATGTTTTGTGTGTGAGAGAGATCGAGAGCAGCATCAATTTCATCCAAGATATACATGGGGGCGGGTTTGAATAAGAGAAGAGATAAAATCAAAGACAAGGCCAACAAAGATTTTTGACCACCACTTAATTCAGACAATGATTCCTTCCAAACGTCACCAAAGGCAACTTTAACCTCTAGACCATCCAATTCAGTTTGGCCCTTGGGTGGTTCAAGTTTAGCTTTGGTGCCGGGCAAGAGGGTTGAAAAGATGGAGCCAAAATCGTGATTGACCTTTTTCCAAGTGTCTCTGAGGGATTTATTCTTTTTCTCGTCGAGTTGTTGAATGGCTTCTTCAATCTTTTTCTTGTCGTTTTCAATAATCTCCTTTTTATTGATAAGCTGACGGAAATCTTCTTCGGTTCTTTCAAACATACTATTGACTTTTTTGTTTACAGTTTTATCCAATCTTTCAACTTCTTCTTTGATTTTGTTGTACTCTTGGTTCTTTTTGATTGGGTCTTTGGCAACAAAATCATATTCACCATGAGGTACACCAAAGAGTTTTTTTTCACTTTTGATCCAACTGTATTTCTTGTCAAAGCTTTCGACTTGTCTGGTGGCGTCTTGAGTGTCTTTGTTGAAACGTTTGATTTTGTTTTCCAATTGTTGGGCTTGAATGTCGAGATCACGATTGTCGGCAGTGAGTGTATCAATTTCAGTCAAAAGTTTTTGAGAGACTTCGTTTTCATTTCTAGAGATTCTCAACTTTTCACTGAGGGCAGATTTGACGTCAGACTCTTGGTCTTTGGTTTCATCAATGAGTTGTTCAACACGTTTGATTTCCTTTTTATATTTTTCAATGGATTGTTCCATTTTGATTTGAGTTTCGTTAGAGAGATTGTTGAGTTCATTTTGTAATTCATCAATTTCAATATCAATCTTTTCAATCGATACTTGCTCGGCTTTAACAACTTTGTTGGATTTGTTGCACTTTTCTTTGAGTGTGGCAATGTTTTTTTCAGTTTCCTTTAATTGTTTTTCTCTCATGGCTTCAAAGTTGTTGGAGCAACCTTCCAACTCCTTGACCTTGTCGAGGTGTTCCTTTTCCTTGATCTTTGAGGTTTCTACAAGTTGAGTGTCATCTTGAATGGCTTTCTCAATTTCGGCAATGCTTTCAATGAGTTGTTGGTGGGGATTAAGCTTTAAACGAGAGTGGACAAGGGTGGATTCGTGCTCTTTGATTTGGATCTTTTGGACAAGTGTCTTGTATTGATCAGATTTGGACTTCATGTTGGCAATGCCATAGTTTACTTTTTCCAAATCCTTTTGTTTTTCATTTAATTGCTTGCTGGCATCGTTGAGTTGTTGAATTTGTTTCAAAAGTGAACCAGAGTTTGGTGCAGAACCACCAGTAAGTGAACCTTGTGGATTGTATTCATCACCTTCGAGTGAGATGGTTTTGGTGTGTACATTTTTATCAAATGCAACGGTTCTGGCGCTTTGTTTGTCTGTGGCAATAAAGGTGTTGCCAAAGACATAGTTCATGGCAGGCTTGAGTGTTGGATCAAAGTCTACATAGTCGATGGCGGGTTTTGCATTGTTTTTCGACACCTTTTTGGCGGCATCAACTACACTATTGCTCAGAGCACGACCGTCAATCTTGTTGAGTGGCAAGAGTGTGACTTTTCTCTTTAATTGGCCTTTGGCCAAGAGTGCCTTACCAGTTTCATCGTCATCAATGATAATGTTGTAAAGCTTGCCACCAGCACATATTTCCAAAGCAGTGCTGGCATCAGCGTCACGAAGGGAGATCAGGTTTGCAACAACACCTTTCACCTTTTGACGATCAAAGTTTTTGGTAGGGTCAGTGTAGGTAAACTCTATGCCAGAGAGACGGGAGCTCATGTAGCCAACCTTTTCACGAAGTTGAGAGACAACGGGTTCCAATTCCTTCTTTTCCTTGATGAGTTGACTCTCGAGTGATTCGTCAAACTTGAGGTTTGCAAGGTCTTCTTTGAGTTTGTTTAAATCCTTTTCAACCAAGTTGAATTCGGCAGTCATGGATTTATGATCCGAGGCTTCAAGAGTGGCTTGTCTCTTTTTGGTGACGAGTTCATTGTTGAGATGTTTGATACGAATTTCTGCTTGTTTGATGTTTGATGCAGCATTGACAGCCTCTCTTTTGGCCTCCATGAGTTGTTCAGTGTAGGAGGCATTCTCTGAATCGCCCTTGGCGGCAATGCCGGTGGTGAGGGCCTGTAATTTGTTTTGCAACGACTTTAAATCGGCATTCAATTGATTATTTTCGTTGACGATGCCTGCAATCTTTTTCTCTAATTGTTCCTTTTCTTGTTTCTTTGTGTCGATGGTGTTCTTGATCTCTTGTCTGTTGGAACACACGTTGCCGAGTATCTTCTCCTCTTTATCGAGTGACTCTTTTAGATTCTTTACATTGGACGAGTACTTGATGATGGTGTTGGAGAGCTCCTGCTCTTGTTGCTCCAATAAAGATATTTCTTGCAACTCTTTGCCTCTTTTCTCCATAGCCTTTAATTGCTGCTCACATTTCTTTCTCTCTGCATCGTTTTCTTGTTTCTTGGCTCTCTTGCTCTCGAGCTCATTGGAGAGATTAGACAGTTCGTTGGCTTGATTCGACAAGAGATTCACGGCTTTATAGTATTCATAGGCAGTGATAAATCGAGCAAGATTCTCCAACTGAGTTTGATAGTTAGTCCATTTCATATAGTCTTGTCTTTCCAATTTAAGATTCTCCAACAATGGTGTAATCTCCTCGTCCAAAATCTTTTTGATTTCATCTACCTTTTTCTGTTTCTTTTCAATGGTTGCAAGCGACGATTTCTTTTTAGTTTCAAACATTCTTGTGCCTGCTGCCTCTTCAATCATTGATAGAATCTCGGGTGGTTTCATATTCAATACCTTTGTGATTCTACCTTGCATAATTAAAAAGTGTGGATTATTTACATTTAATTGAACAGAGTGGAATAGATTCTGTACTCTATTCAATTGTGCTGGACTACCATTAATTAAATATTTATTTCTACCTCCGATTGCAATCTATTATATTGTATATACATATTAGTATACATAGCGTACTATTACATATAATAATAACAATACATACTTGTCTGGTTACTATAATGGAGTCATGTTCTGTGTAACCGACAGGTGAAGCTTCTTTATTTGTATTGTTGAATGTGATTGTTACACTTGCTTTGGTGATGCCCGATTGGCCTTTTTTATAAACCAAGTCTTGAAGACTATCAGCTCTAACTTGCGAAAGATTTGATATACCCAATACAAAACAAATACTATCTAATATATTACTCTTACCACTACCATTTAGACCTGTAATGGCATTGAACGTAGGATCAAATCCTTCAATTACGGTTCTTTGCGCATATGATTTAAATCCCTCTATTGTAATTTTTTCTATATACATTGTGTGTGTTGGGCGGGTGTATGTGGACTAGGGTTTATATCTCTACTATATACAATAATCTATTTATCGTGTGTTATTTTATAGCTATTATTATTTTTTATTACACGCTAGATAAAAGTATAATAATACTATTAAAAAAAATAATAAAAAGATAATAGATTATTTGAAAAACTCGCGCCAAAATTCATTCTTGATTTTTTTTTTTTTCAAAATTTTACCACTAAAAAAGGCGCGCATTTTTTACCTGGAATGGGTGTTGTGAAAGAAATAACTTTTCCAAAGATCACCATTTTGGACCGAATTTGAGGTTTGGTCTATATTAAGAAATCACGATTCGTCAATAAATTAACAAAGATAAAAAGTGGGATATTGAGCAGTTAATTAAAAAAAACACACTGTAAATTTCTTTTCGTATGATTTATATAAAATCGGTTTTTTCATCATAATCTAACAATCATAACAATCATAAAAAATGCCATCTTTGACTGGTCGTTCAAATTTATTATTCCAAAATTGGTGTGGTCAACAACCGCACATTGCTCTATGATATCCAAAAATGGCTGAGGAAATTAAAATATTTCCCACCTGTGAATCCTTATTAAGTATATGAAATCTGAAACAGAGCTAATCTGTGCTTCCTATGTGCGATTGTTGGACCGACAGGCAAAAGAGAATGCTGGTTTTAATCATTCTCGACAACTTGTTTGTACAAACAAGACTATATAGATGCTTTGTTTGACAAGGCCAGAATCGACAACCCCATTGGTAAGGAATTGATTCAACTATTGGAGTACTTTGAAAAGGGCATTGACAATGATTTTGTTTTTCCCCCGCTATAGACCATAACACAACAACAATGTAAATTTGTTTTTTAGATAGGATCTTTTAATTCATTTTATTAATAAAAAGATTAAATAGTGTTGAGAAAACATCATTACTGCTGGTGTTGTAGTCTTGTGGTTGTGTATATGATTTATAATAAGAGATATGATATTTTCATTTTCCCGATGATTAAAGGTTGATATTTGCATCGGTAAAGTCTAAATTTGGGTTCTAAATGTACAATGTTGGAAAAAGAGGATTAGAATGAGTATTTATATATTGAGTCCAATAAAATAAATAAAAGTGAGTGATAAATAATATATTATTGCTGCTATTGTAGTTATTGTTGTTGTTATGATTTACTCTGTCTAGAATATGGATTATGTCTCTTATTGTTATTACTACTCTTATCTTTACCACTTTTACTACTACTGTGCATTGATTGTTGTTGTTTTAATTTTGATTTAAATAAATAAACAAATAAAATAATTAAACTAAAAGTTCTTACTTGATTTTTAAATTTTTCAAACATTTCTTTCTTCTTTTGTTCATCGCTTGTTGGTAGACCAGCTGCTTTTTGTCTTTGATCATACATCATTTTCTCTACCATTGATCTAGTTTCACCGTCTAAATCTGATAATTGTGAGTTTTCTGGTTTAATTTGTGTCACGTCAATCTCGGGATGTCCCTGAATAACACAACTCCACCATTCTGTTTTATTTACTTTACTTAATTCCAAGACTATAGTTTTACCATCCTCTTTATTTTATACGAATGTAACCAACAATTAATATTTATGTATATATATATAAATATAAATATAAACATATCGATCAATATCGCGATCGCTGCATGTACTCCTAGTACTTACCAATACTCCACATAGAGTCTGCCTTCTTTATTGATTTTGAAAGTTTACCATCTATAATTGTTTCATTGGTTGTCTTATTTTTAACAAAAAGACTATCTGTATTAATTGTAATGAGCAAATCTCTAGATTTAATTGGTGTACTAGAGTTTATTGTAACGGTAACTTCAGTAAGTGTTTGTGTCCAAGTATAGGGTATTGTTGTATCTGTCATTTTATCTGTGTGCAATCTAATGAAAAAAATGCGAGTTTATTTTCGACCACATTTTTTAGAAAAAAAAAAAAAGTTGTTAAAATATGGGCATTATCTTTTTTGGGCCACATTCTTTTCATCAATGTTTTTTTTCCACGTGGATAGGATTATCCTTTATTTAACTGTACTTGCTAGTAATTGTAGTTGAAAACTAGATATGTCTCAACTTGTCTATTATGTATGTTTTTAAGACATTTCGAATTTCATACCATCCAACTGACTATTGTTTATTTTAAATTTAAAGAATTTCAAGGATATTAATATTAACACTTATTTATTAAATAATAAATGATATAACTCTACCACACACCTATACCCACAAATCCACTTTTATAAATATATATAACAAACAGAAAAAAGTGAATAAAATTAAATCGTGGGGTTAGATTATTAATTTCTTTTCAGATTTTTCCATGTCAATATATGATAAAACGTGTAGATGTGGGTGAATCAAGATTCTAGAATTGGTGAAGGAAAGTGAAAATGATTACAATCATATACATATATAGTAGTACAAAGTGGACTATAAATATATAGTAATTGTCTGTCCATTGGACAATGTGGTAGGATTAAACAAAAATTTTGTAGACTGGAAAAAAGAAATAAGAAAATGTATGTGTTGGTGTGTGAATAAATAACCACACACACACAATAAAGCAGGGGTAAAAGTATGATAGTTATTTGATAAAATTGTGACAAGGTATGAATACCTTCATGAAGAAATATTGGAATCATCACTATCATCATAAAATCTATTTTTTATCCATTTAATTAAAAAAAAAAAATACAAACAATTAAAATATAAATAATAACAAAAAAACATATCTCACTCTTAATAGTTTGTGTAGGTAGAATTTATCTTTTGTATACCACAATCTTACCAACCCCTCACACACACTACAACCAAACCACTTTTTTTACATTTTCTCTTTTTTATTCAGTAACTGTATTAGTTACCAAACACTGGTTATACTGTTTTAAACCTTGACCATTATACCTCTTATCGAAATTTATATTGAAAAATTGTACTAAATCTCCTTGTGTGTTGTCAAACTTCGATCTCTTTTCTCTTTTCTCTCTTTTCTTTATTCTATTTATATTGTGTTTTTTTTTAAACTGTATATCGCCCAATATTTTTAATTTATTCATAATCTTTATCAATAATAACATAACAATCATTATTGAAAAATAACAGATTACAAACAAAAGTAATAATAATCTGTTCTCATATACATCTCACTACATTAACGATTAATCGTTTTGGAAAAACAAAAACCTATTTTTATTTGCTTCATCTAATTTGGGCACATCCATCCCTTCATCATCACCAACATTATCCATCCATCAAGTATAAATTCAAAAACTATATATTGATATTAATATAGTAAACTAATAATTGATAATAAATATTATTATGATTCATATAAAAAAGACAACCTATATCATATTTTAGAGAAAATATGATTAAACCAATTTAAATTTATACAATACCCTACTACTTAATATACAAATGCAACAACTAATTAATTTGATTAAAGTCTCTCCATTTTTGGACAAAAAATATAAAAAAAATATACAAACCAACGGCAACAACAATGATATTGATCTAGACCAATTTACAAATCTAGAAGATATGGAAAAGATTAAATTACCACCATACAAGATCAATGATTTCCAAGTAAAGAGAAACAAGTATCCTGGACATCAACCATGTTTGATTAATGGACTATATTCAAGCACTGATCACTCTCCCTTATCTCAAAGTGGTGTTCAAAATTTACCCAAAAAAGTAACTTCCTTTTGTATATCTGACTCTATTAATATGGAGCAATCATATAGTGTTATAGATGGTTTAAATTTTAAACCAAAAGCATATAAATATTTTTATTACTTTGTCATTCCAAGAGAAAGTAATCCAAATAATCTAAGTAATCCATCGTCACCCAACCATTCTACCCAAAATTTAAATCCAAGCCACCAACATGAATTTGAGAAAATTCCAACTCAAAACTCTATCAACTCTCTACATCAACTCCAACACGATAGTAACTCTACCTCTAGTCTTGATGAACTGATTGATAATTCAAATAGTAATTTACAATTGGTAGTCGTTTATGAATATGGTGTCGTTGTATGCTGGAATCTAACACCAACCTTGCAAATAAAAATCCTATCTTTAATGGAGCCTCATATCATCTCACCATTGTCTCCTAGATTGGTTGATGAAATGATTATTGAAAAAAACAATACAACCAATAGATCAACAGTTATCATAAATGATCATATCCTTTTCCCAACTGGTTCTGATAATTTAAATTCAAGATTGGTTCTCAGTAATATGATTTCTCAATCCCTCAAAATTTCTTTATTTGAAGAAACTCTTTTTAGAATGATTCAATTAACTCATCATGTTCCTAGCCAACTTGTCCATAAAGGTAAAGTAGATATGCCAGGTTTTCAAGTTGGCCATGTAATTGGTAATTTATTTAAATTAAAAAATTCATTATCAATAATTATCCAAGTTTTTAAAGCTATAAAGTAAATATTGTTATTATAGACTCTCAAAAGTTTATTTATTAATATTTTAATTTTTGTAGTAGATGGAGCACAGAATATGATGAACCAACCAAAAATAATATCCAAACAATGTCTCGAAAATATTTGGATATAAAATATAGATTAAAATCAATTGATCAAAAAATGAAGTATGTGGATGACATTGTATCAGTTTGTAAATCAGAACATGAAACAAGAGGATCAAATAGATTAGAAATGATTGTAATTATTCTTATCTTTTTTGAATTATTATTTATGGTGCTTCAATTTATTTATTCAATTAAAGGTTAATAATAATAATAGTTTTTTTTATCAATAATATATTATACCTGAAATCATTCAATTAATAATTTATTTGTTTAAAACTATTAATAATGAATCATTAAATTAGCATCGTATACAATAGTATTATATCTTGTCCTTTTGTTTATAAGTACATTTTCCCATTCACTCTCTCCCAATAGATAAAAAAAAAAAGAAAAAAATATGTTTACTACTAAATTTTGTAATACTAAATTGGTATTTATCAAAATCAATAAAAATAAACTTAGTATCCATAAATTATTATTTTTAAAATAATAATTTATGTTGAAGCGTTAGAAAAGCCAAAAACAATCCAATTGTTATTTTTATTATTATTAATTATTATTATTTATTTCAATTTAAAAGAAATAAGGAGCAATAAAATATCTAATACCAAAACCGATACATGAACAAAATCCTTGGAAAGCTAAAAGATAAATACAAAGTCTTCTTTCGGTCATTGGTCCAAAAATCATCAAGAATAAATTTAATATAGTTAAATTTGTTGGAATTGCATGCATTTTACCAGTTTCTGGATTATATTTAGGTACTCTATGTCTTGGACATGGAATTAATCCAAATAATTGTGGTATACTATAAAGGAAATTTAAAATCTAAAAAGATACTCGTCAGTAAAACTAATCAAATCATCTTGCAACCAAGAAAATACATACTTGTGGAATAAAGAATAATAATAAAGTTTTGCTAAAGTGACAAAGAATGGCAACGACAGCAAAACACATACCGGCAAAATAAGTATAAGTATCACCTACAAATACTCTTGATGGATACCAGTTGTAAAACAATAATGCGATGGTGGTGAATAGGAATGGTACCATTAGAATCAAAGAAAACAAGTGGGGATTACCAAATTGTGGAGCACTGGTTGAATTTACACTAAGAGTCAATTCAATGAGATTGTGAATGATGATCGAGGTGGCAATAACAACAGATTGTCCTACTTCAAGACCATTGATACCAGCTAAAATATTGATACTATTGGTGCAAAAGATTGCCAACAAAAGCAAATAGATACGATAAAGAATACCTAAATCAAAAACAGTACCTAAATAAAAACGAAGATTGACAGGGAATGAAATGTCTGGTACAACAACCGATGTACCACCAGCATATGCAACTAAAAGTGGTAATGATGCAAACATGGGCAATATCAATTTATATCTCCATCTAAGATTCAATACATCGTCTCCAAATCCAAGTAAAATCATAAAACAAATGGATGTCAATGCTGCATTGTATTCACTGAGTTGAATGGTCTCTGGGAATGAAAACCATTGAAACAATTGAAATACTATAACACATACTAAATAAACTACTGATGTACAAATACCTAAACTTTCTGGTCTGCATTTATCCAAAACAAATTTGTGTTAGTTATCTTGATCGTCGTCATCATCATGATGGTCATCATATCATACATTTTTTTACCAGAGAATTTAGGATCACCTTTTTTATTAAGATCCATGCCAGTTAAATTTGCTTGAGTAGTTAGTTCAGCAATGGTTGGTATCAATTTAAAGGTTAAAAGACCTGCACCAAATGAAAATACACCGCTTTGAATGATAATCCATTGTAACGATAGATTTGGTAGATATATCAACATCAAAATCGGTGGAACAATACAACAAGTGATAAAAGTTAAAAATGTTTTATCGGCTGATATCATTTTGTGTTGTATATGTTATATGTTATATATAAATAGAAAATTAAATAATGGTTAAATTAAAATTTTTGAAGTTAAACTAAAAAAAAAAAAAAATCCTTTAAAAAACAAAAAAAAAAGATGATTTTTTTTGAAATTTTCAAATGAAAAAAATGATGGGGGATGATGACGGGACAGACTTGAGTCATTATAGTATTATGTGTTTTATTGATAAAGCATACAGATTATTAAAGATTTATAAGATCTCTAGTGAACCCAATGTGTTGTTTGATACTACTGAATATTTTCCAGTGGAGTTGGGTTACCTGACCAGCTTTAATGAGAATCTTTTAAAATTTGTTTAGCGAAAAAGGTGACGCTTTGTGATGTTTTTGCATCCTCACCATCGTATCTGTATGTAGTCGTCATATCATTTTATTGTGTATGGATAGATCACTTTTCTTTAATATTGATTATCAAAAAGATGACACAACGCTCATTTTTTTATAATTGAATAGGATTTTTTCATTCCATTCACCATTACCACCTATTTCTGGTATGATTTATTTTTAAAGTTAAATCTAGAATGTTAGATTTAATTTTAAAAATTATACCAGAACTAGGCCCTTTCATGGTGTGAATGGAATGAAAGGTAATGGCAATTGCACACAGAAAATGCAAAAATGAAAAAAAAAAAAAAAAAAAAAAAAGGAATAATTAGGAAAGAAATATTTATAGTTTAAAAAATAAACTTGTACCAATACCAACACCCAGACAAGTGAACAAAATACTAAAAATTCAATATTATAACCTTAACAAAGAGATACTATTTTTTATCTCTTTAGCAAAATAAAAAACGAATTAATTAAAAAATTAAAAATTTAATAAATTAAGGTTTTTTTTTAATTTAAAGCCATTGGTTACTGATTCATACAAGAACAGGCTCAATTAGAACAATTTCAACAACGATATTATTTTAATTTTGCTAGTTTTCATACTTTTCTATTTTTTTTTTTAAAAAAATTCAAGAGGGCGAGGAGTATTACAACTATGGCTTATTAATTGTTTTGATGTTGTTTAATTTAGGCATTTCTTAAAGCTTTTATATTAAATGATATTTCAATGTTCACTTGAATACACTTTTTAGAACAATGAAAAAGGACACCCTTGAATTTTTATAATTACTTTTTATTTTAATACGCTGTAAAGAAATCAATATTTTTCCCCCATTAAACAGTTTTTATCATCCACCATCGGCCCCCAATGATTCATCATAAAATCCCCCCAAAACCATCGATAGTGCACATATTGGATAAAACTCTGTGAAAACTATGACCTAAACACACTCCTTCAGATCTTTACTAAAATATCCCATCAATTGATATTATATGAAAGAGAAAAAAATTTTGTCTCGAAAAATGACTTTTTTTTTAAAAATTGATGAAAATCTTTTGTGAAAATAAAAATTAAAAATATGATTGGTTGTTTTTTTCACATTTGCAAAGTTGAGAGAGTATTTATATTACAGTGACAGCAACCAGGAATAGGAATCATATTTTTATCTAAAAATTTCCAAAACTCTCGACCCGAAGGACCTATCACACTCTTTTTTTTTTCTCATTACTTTTATTTTATTTTATTTTATTTTTATTTTTTTTTTTTTTTTTTTTTTTTTTTTTTTTTTCTTCATTTATTTTGTGGTGTGATTCTGGATACTTGCCCCAAACTCACTCGAACCTACGGTTTAGACCTTGTGATCTTGTCAGATATCATATTTATTTTTTTATTATTTTTTTATTATTTTTCATTATTGGCATATCAATTATCATCTTTTTTTTTTTTGTTATATTTATTATCAAGGTTATAGTTGTGATCAGATTTAAAAAAAGAACGGCCATATAAAGCATAAAGTGTAAGTAGGAAAACAATCATTCTCACACACATACATACCCACACAATACTACGACTACCATTTCTTTTGGGGATGCAATCTGATTGTTGGGGGCGTTTTATTATTAATTAAATAAACAGATACTGGAGGATAGATTTAAGGGTGGAAAAAAAAATAAAAAAAATACACACAAGATCTTTTTTGGCGTGGTATTGTTATTGATCTCACACTTTGACAAAAATAAATGGGATCTTTGACAGATTGTTTAAAAATGATATATCTCCCAATTTATTTTTTCAAAACACCCCCACCACTCTTCGAAACATAAAAAAAACTCAAAAATAATAATAACAACACATTGTGTGTGTGTGAGAAAGAAAGAGAGTGTGAGTGAGTGTCTGTTTTCTTCTTCTTTTCCAACCACCTCTCTCTCTTTAATTTTCACACTGCATATAAATTATCGCACTTTTGAATCATTATTATGCAAAGATAATAATCAAAAGTTATTCTCATAATAGTATTTGTCTATCACATTATACATACATATACACAAATATAAATACACACAACACCACCAAAATCAATCACACGCACACGCTCCTCAGTAGTATATCACCACTACCGCCACATTCAACGCTCATAGAGTAGTTTTGTATGTGTTGTTTTTTTTAGTTGTTGTTGTTGTTGTTGTTTTTGTTGTTTAGTATAGTTTAATTTGGTGGTGTGTGTTTTTGTGCTGATTGTTTTTTCTTTTTCTTTTTCTTTTTTTGGTTTTATTATTGTATTATTTCCAATATAATTCACACAATTAAAAGACACTATCCAAAATAATAATAATAAAAGGGTGTGGATCCACTTTTAGAATATTGTGTTGTTATTTTATTGATACTGCACATATTTACACCTCTATCACATCTCATTCTGTAAAATAATTCTCTCTCTTTGTACAATTATATATATATTTAAACTATCATATTATGATTAATATGGTATTATCAAAACTATTTATTTTATTTTAATTGTATAACACCACCACCCCATATCCCTCTTTTGTATATTTTATACCATCACAACAAACCAAAAACTATAATAATTAAATTTTTATTTATATTAATAATATAAACTGAGAAATCAGAATTTCTTGTTTTTTTTTCACTTTGACTTAGTTTTTTTTTTTTTTTTTTGTCATTTTTATTATTTAAAATATTTTTTTTATTTTTCAAATTCTCGTCGTTGTACTATACAAATATGTAAGTAGTAAAATTGAGTTGGCTATTGTTGTTTTACAATGAATATAAAGAATCGCTCATTTACAAATATTATATTTAATTGATTTTTATTTGTATAAATTTATATGTGGTGCATTTTACAACTAATTTGTGTTTGCGTGTATCTTTTTTATTTTTTACGGGTGACCTTTAAATTTGTATAATAATAAAAGCATTTGTCTTTGTATTTGTTTGTGTTAATTTTATTTATTTATTAATCTCTTATTTATTTGTGTGTGTTTTGTTGTGTCAAGTGTATTTGTATTTGTATTTATATTCGTATTTTTTATAAAAGTCTAAAAAAGAAATAATTCTAATATTTTTATATTTATTCATATTTATATATAATACAAACAACACTCTAGATATAATATATAGTTATATATATAATATACATATAATATCATGAATAAAATAATGCCTCAGAGAACTTTCTCACCTCGTAGTTTTATGGGTGACAGAGGAATATCTATTGATAGTCTTGGTAGAGTTTTACTCGATGATGATAGGATTTTAGCACCTAAGCCTTGGAAACCTTCTCATTCTCGTTCTTCATCAAATAGTTTATTTGTTGATGAAAACCTATTTGAAGAAGCAGGAAATGAAATTCAAACTATCATTTATCATTCATATATGTTTGAAGATAGTACTGAATTTGTTGTAAATAATAATATAAATAATCAAAGTTCCTCTTATTTAAAACCATCGCCAAAACAACAAAGTAAAAATAATAATAATAATAATAACATTAAAAAGGATCAATTGCAACAAGAGTTGTATCACCTACAACAACTGCAGCTCTTTGAAGAACAACAAAAAAAACAAAGACATATGACTAAAAATAACAACAACAACAATAATAATAATAATAATGTAAATGTAAACAATAATGAAAAAATTATAACTCCAACTCCAACAACTCCAACAATAGAAGTTATAGCGAAACATATCACCTCTCCCGATAATAGTATTAGTAATAGTAGTAATATCATTACTAGTAATGTAAATGATAAATCAACAGAAATATATAACCACAACAACAAAAGTAGCGACATTAGAGTAAATAGTAGTAATAGTAGTAATGACGATCTTTTGTTAAGTCAAACTTTAGGCTCTATTATTGATAACTATACTCAACAAGAACACGCTTTGGATATCAAATTCCCAATCTTTTCTCATTCACCCTGTTTTTCATCTGAACCACTAACACCACCAATACGTACACATAATCCAATCACTTTAAACCAAGCTTTCACTGAAAGTGACTCTTTACAACAAGGAGCTGAGCTTGGCCTCTTGTCAATCTCTCCACCACCTTTATTATTTCATAAATATTAAAGACACAATGGTAGAGTTTTTGATCTTTTTTTTTTTTTCCTAATTGTAAATATATTTAAATATAATTATATATATATATCTCTATACATATATATCTATACATATATCCACCACATCTCATCTCCTCCCATCCTCACTTCACCTCTGACGAAATGAAAACAATACCACCAATTTTTTTTTTTTCCAACTAAGAGTTGAATTATGTCCCTCTTTTTTTTTTTTTTTTCCTTTTTTTCGAATCAACATATATAACCATATTTTAGAAGTAATAATGATATTTAAAAATTATTATAAAATAAAATAAATAAAAAAAAGGTCTTTTGTACATATATAAAACTTAATCATCGGTGTATTGCTCTTTTATTTGATTACATATGACCAGTGTCCCACTTTTGACAAAAGTCTGACTTTTTCTCTTCAAAATAAAACCCACTTTGTTGATATTATTTTTTTTGAAATTTTGGAGGATCCCCATCATCAATTTAGATATTTTAATTTTTTTAATTTTTTTTAATTTTTATTTAATGGGGAGCCTCCATGATTTTAGAAAAAAAGCACCTCTCTACTGATCGTCGTCTTTTTTTTTTCTTCTATTGTTGATCACCATACACCTTAAAAAGATTAAATATGAAATTATTTAATACAACCAAACAACTTGGAAAATGTTCAAGTTTAATTAAATCATCAAACATCAACAATGGTCTAGTATTTTATTCCTCATCCTCAACTTATAAACCAAATTACAATGGTAAATATTGCTGTGTTATAAATAGAGGAGAAATAAATCAATAAATAAACTCTAATCGCGTACATCTATGCAAAATAAAGAAATATATAAAAAACACTTTGAAAATGGAGAAAAGGATAGAAAATTGAGCAGAGAGGAAATTATTACAACCATGAAAGAGAATACATTGTTTTCATGGAATCCAACTGAAGCCGCTGCCAACAAAGCCTTGGTGATGGAGAAGGGCGAGGGCGTATTCTTTTATGACACCAATGGAAAGAAATATATTGATTTCAATTCACAAGCCATGTGTTCCAATTTAGGTCACACTGTTCCAGAAGAGGTCATCAAAGCTGTTGATCAACAACTTCGTAGTGCCGCATATGCATATCCATGTGCTATTGTCACTCCAATCAAAGCTCGTTTATCTAAATTGTTGGCAGATATTTTCCCAGGTGACATTAATCATTTCTACTATGTCTCTGGTGGTGCAGAGGCCAACGAAACTGCCATGAGAATGGTTAGACTCTTTACTGGTCGTCACAAGATCCTCGCTCGTTATCGTTCTTACCATGGTGCCACTTTGGGTGCCATGACCTTGACTGGTGATCCAAGACGTTGGAATTCCGAGCCTGGAGCCAGCGGTGTTGTTCATTTTATGGATCCATATCCACTCTCTTTTAAATGGGGTGACAATGAAGAAGAGATTGCACAAAACAGTCTCAAGTACTTGAGAGAGGTCATTGATTATGAAGGTGCCAAGAATATTGCCGCCATCTTTTTAGAATCTGTCACTGGTACCAATGGTATCCTTCGTCCACCAAAGGGATATCTCGAAGGCGTTAGACAAATTTGCGATGAAACAGGTATTCTCATGGTTTGTGATGAAGTTATGAATGGTTTCGGTCGTACCGGTGAAATGTTTGGTTTTATGAACTCTAAAGAGGTTGTTCCCGATATCGTGACCATGGCCAAGGGTATCAATGGTGCTTTCCTTCCATTGGGTGCCGTTGGTTGTCGTGATCGTGTTGCTGATCATTTTAAAAAGAATCCAATCGGTATTGGATCAACATACAACTCACATCCAGTTACATTGGCCTCTGCTTATGCAGCCCTTGAATACATGTTAAAGAATCGTGTTCTTGATAATGTAAAGACTTTGGAACCAGTTCTCAAGAGTTTATTGGAGGGACTCAAATCTCGTCACCCAACTGTCAAAGGATTCAGATCGATTGGTCTCTTTGGTACCGTTGAATTACAAAAGAATAGTAAAGGTGAGCCATTTATTCCATTCAATGGTCCACCACATCCAGCCATCACTCAATTACAAGAAGAAGTTAGTAAGAACGGTCTCTACACTCTCTTCCGTTGGTCAAGTTTCTTTACCAATCCACCTTTGGTAATCACTGAATCTGAATTAAGATATGGTTTTGATATTTTAGATAAATGTTTAACTAATCTTGATAAACACTTTGAAAAATAAATAAATAATAACGTTTAAAAAGTACAAAATACATAAAATACTACTACTGCACTCCTAATGTATAGGCTATTATTATTTAAATATTTACAATAAAAGGTAAATGTTACCTTTTCTTTTTATTACTATTACTATTACTATTATTATTATTATTATTATTATATTATTTAGAACCTGTACTCTTTTTCATATTATCCATATGTTGTTGTATCTCGGGATATTTCTTTGCAAATTCTTCACTCTTTTGTTTGGCGAGTTCAGATGCTTTGTTTTCTTGTTCTCTTTCTCTATTTAATCTTCTTCTTTCATTTCTTTCTTCAACCTTTATTAAAGAGGAGATAGATTGTTATTAATAAGGTTCTTTCTTCTTATTATTATTGATGTATATAATTAACCTACATATGGTTTGGTTATTAAAATTACAAAGAATAGAGGAATTGTAACCAAATGAAATCCTTTTAATAATTTGCCTCTAAGGGTTTTGGGTTTAGCTTCAATACCTAATGCATCCAAAACCTTTCTAAATCTACTAGTCTCTTCGTTATTACTCATTTTCGTTTTATTAAGTAAATGAAAAACCGATCAATCATTTTTTTTTTTTTTTGCACGAAAATTAATTTTCAAAGATGTTTATTTATTCAACTTGTTTTAATAAAAGAGCTTCAATACTAGCACCTGGTGAAAAGGCCATAAATATACCAGATTTATAACCATTATCACCTTCTTCTTGAAGTATTTTATGTTTTTCTAAAATTCTTTTCAAAACAAAGAATGCAGAGCAACCCACCATGTTACCATATCTTCTCATGACTTCATAGGATTCACTGAGATCCTCTGGTGAAAGATCAAGACCATTGTGAACGGCTTCTAAAATCTTTCTACCGCCGGGATGAACAGCCCAAAATTCAATGTCCTTGACAGACATATTATTGGAACCGAGGAACTCTGTAAGAACACCATTGATATGTTTGAGAATGGCAGCAGAGAGCTCAGGCTTGAGTGTGAGATCAATACCATTGTTACCGATAAACATGTTTAGTACATGAGTAGAGTCACGCATAAGGAAACTAATGTCGTCAACGATTGCCATCTTTCCAACGACTTTGGAGCTTGGTTGAGTTGTGATAAGGGATGCTGCACAACCATCGGAAAAGATGCAATGGGATACAATGTCACCTCTGTTGTCGGGGTCAATCTTCATGTTGAGGGATGAGGCTTCAACTGCGACGACAAGTACATAAGTACCAGGACGGGCCTTGGCATAGACCATAGCAGTACGTGCAGCAATGACAGCGGCACCACAGCCCATGAAATTGATCATTGTTCTGCCACATTTGGAAGGGAGTCCAAGTTGTTCAATTAGCATTACATCGATGGATGGTGCGATAATTCCTGTGGATGTAACACCCACAATATGTGAAATGAGACTTGGATCGATACCAGATTTTTCAATGACAGTTCTACCGGCTTTTACAACAGAGTCACCGACAAGATTTCTAAACATTTGGTGTTTTTCTTCAATAGAGAGTCTGGCAAGAGTAATGAGATCCATATCTTTTGGATCTTTCCAGAAATATCTATTCTTGATCTTGCAGTTTTTAAAGACGGTACTGTAAAACTCTGGAATACCAGTGTATTTGATGTTTTCTTGGAGTATATCGTTTTGAGTTCTACAGAATGGTGGAGCAATTGGGGCAATTTCATAGAATACAGTTTTGAGTGGATCAGAGCTATTATCGACATTTGCCATATGATCAATATTGCTTCTTGGTGTTGATTGAGATGGTGGGGAAGTAAATTCAGAGTTTGGTAGGGTTGTATTGACTGATGATGGACTAGAGATCTTTTCTTCGACATTGAATGAAATCTTTGGGATTGGGGGTTGGGTTACAATGGTTGTTGGTGCACAAATAATAGATACTGGAGTTTTTGGAATAAAATCACTATTGTTTGGAGTTGGTGGAGCACTTATGGTAGAGGCATCGCTGTAGGCGTAACTAAAAGCTGGAGAAACAACTACACTTGGTAATGGTTCAAATGATTTAATTGCAGGTGATACCATACTGTTTTTATGACTAATTGGTGAAGAGATAGCAATAGTTGGAACAATTGTTGTGGTTGTTGTTGGTGGAGATGATTTCTTTGTAACAACAGAGGATGGTGATGGTCTGACCTTTTTAACTTTCTTTTGACTTACTGGTCTTAAAGGTGGAGAGCTAATTGGTGGGGTGATTGGTTTTTGAACAGTTTTAACTAAATTATCAAGATTGGTCTTTCTATCCAAGAGGGTAAGACTTGGGACAAATACATCAAGACGTTTGTGGATAGCATTGGCCATTTCAGATGATAACAAAGAATCTAAACCATAATCAGAGAGACTGGTGGTGTCATCGATATTATCTTTTTTCATTTCCATAATATCAGAGATGATTTCTTTGAGAATAGTCTTTACTTGAGCAGTGTCCATATTGCTTGCCAAAACACCTCCATTGTTGTTGGTTGAGGATGTATTTGTGGTTTCATTATCAGATTCATAAGAGTCAGAGTCATCTTGTTCTTCTTCTTCTAATTCATAATCAATACTCATATCACCAGACATTTCGGCACCATTCACAACGACAGACCATTGTTTTTCGTTGAGGAAATTTGATTTACCAACAAAGTGTGGAACGGAGTTAATCCATGTGATAATATCACATTCACCTAAAACGACAACCTCTTGTCTATTGAATACTTTAAAGAGATCACTACACATTTGTTTAAGAGATGGATAAGGAGTGAAGCCCATATTCTTGAGTAAGAACAAGACAGAGTGACCTTGAGTAGACATACCAACCTCTGGGATTGGAGCCATGTGGATACAACTTGCAGCCAAACCCATAGCATGACGGAGATGAGCCAAACCCTCAACAAATCTATTGGACATGGTGTAGGATGATTGGCCAAGATTACCAAAGACACTAGTGACAGAACCAATGGTCATAAAGATATCAAGACTGCATTTTTGGGCAATGGATTCATTGTGAAGATTCCATGCAGCTTTAGCTTTGGATTCAAAGGTGGTCTTGAATAAACTCTTGTCACTTTCAATCAAACGTTTATCACTCAATTGGCAAGAGGTATGAATGATACCTTTAAGTGGTGGAAGAGTGGTTTTGATGGTAGTGAAAAGTTGACCAACTTGTTCATAGTTTGAAAGATCACATTGTTGCACAGAGACATTGATACCATTTTCTTTTAATGATTCCAACACTTGTTTCTTGTCTTCACTATTGATACCATTCTTTGAAACAACGACTACATTTTTCATATTGTAAGTGGTAGAGAATTCTTTAAGAACGGTTTGGGCGAGACCACCAAAGCCTGTAATCATATATGTGGCATTTCTATCGAGTTGAACGTCAAGATCGACAGTTTTAATAATATTGCTGTCAATGTTGTTCCAATCGACGAGGATTTTACCAATATGACTGCCAGCAGACATGAATCTCAATGATTTAACAATTTCATTGCATTGGAATACAGTGGTCTTTAATGGCTTGAGTTGGGCGCTACTAGAGGCAAACAATGGCAAGATTTCATTCATCATCTCTTGAAGATAGGATCTACGATTTTCAGTCATTTGGGCAATGTCAACGGCGAGATAAGAGAGATTGTTTTTGAAGGGAAGTAAACCAATCTTTGAATCACCATAGATATCTTTTTTACCAATTTCAACAAATCTACCATAAGGGGCGAGTGCCAAGATACTCTTTTCAATGTATTCACCAGAAAGAGAATTTAAAACTACATCGACACCAAGACCTTGGGTGGCGTGCATAATGTCGTTGTAGAATGAGATGGAACGAGAGTTGAAAATGTGATTTGGATCAAGATTAAATTCTTTGACAAGATATTCATGTTTGTCTTGACTACCGACAGTGACATAGATGTCAGCGCCAATAAATTTAGCAATTTGAACAGAAGCTAAACCTACACCACCTGCGGCAGAGTGAATAAGAACTTTTTCATTCTTTTTCAATCTACCTTGAACAACCAAGCTGTACCAAGAGGTAAGGAATACAATTGGAAGAGTACAAGCGTCTTGATAGTTCATTCCCTCTGGGATGGGGAATACCAAGTCAGAGTCACAGGTGACAAATGTAGTCATGGCACGAGACATGTTGATACCAAATACCTTATCACCAACTTTGAGGTGGGACACATTGGATCCAACTTCAGTTACAATACCTGCAAATTCATCTCCAATGGTAGGGATGTGAATAGAGTCATAGTCTCTACCAAGAGCTTTAAGAATATCACGGAAATTAATAGAGGAAACCAATACGTTGACTTCAACTTGATTGGCTTTGGGTGATTGTCTTTTAACTTCAATTAACTGTAAATCAGAGATAACACCATTGTTACCAATTTCAACTTGATATTTACGATCTTTTCTAGATTTAGATACTTGAGCAGAGTTGCTGATATCATGATGAACAAATTCATAGGTGTATCTACCTTGGGCACGAAGAGCTACTTCCCATTTGGTATTGTATGCAGTTTGAATCGAGTGCATTTCATTGGTAAGAGTAGATGGGGTGGTAGAGCTAGTGATATCAATCATTGAGCAAACGATATCAGTGTATTCGTTGGTGAATACTCTAGTTAAGCCAACCAAAGAATAGTCGACAAGATTAACTTTGGTGTCATGTTCAGAACCCAAAAATTGAGCTTCCTTCGTAATGAGATAGAGTTTACCAACTAATTGGTGGTTGATAATTTGTTTAGTCAAATGAAGATAGTTGATGTTGGCTTGATCAAACTTGGCAGATTGACTACATGGAAGTGGTTCTTGACAGAGGTAAAATTCAGACAAGATAATGAATCTTACTTCACCATTAGAGTTTCTCTTGATTACTTGCATTATATGATCAAAGTCACTCAATGATTGAGTGTATTTAATGCCAAAGTAATTACCTTGACCTGGTACAAAATCACTAAACGAACCATTGTCAGAGGTGACAATATACATATTCTTGTCTGTATGACCAAGTTTAATGGATTCTTTGATTATGTGTTGAGTCATTGGATCAGTCTTTGAATTATAGCTCGAGAAAATGACAGTTGTAGAATTTGGGAAAAATCTTTCAGATGAAATGGGTTCAGAACGAACATTGATCCATTGATATTTGAATAGATTCTTTACACCAGCTTGACTAATGCTTTCGGTAGTATCTGTCTTTTCAATTTGTTGGTTGATAGTTTCAGATTTAAAGATTGATGGAATGGTTGGAGTGGGTGGAATATTTGATTTTGATAATAATCTCATGTGAAGATTATTAATTTCAGCAAACAAGGTACCATTGTAGTCAAACATTTTAATAGAGGTAGTAAAAGTGTTTGAATTGTTATAGTTGTTGATCTTTGAATAACAATACATTGGTTTGTTGATATCCATTGTTACAGCAGATGTAGATGATGGAATGTTGATAGATAATGATTCAAATTGTTGTGGAATCCAAAGACCCTTGTCTTGTTCAGATCCAGGCATAAAGGCAGCTTGGAAAACACCATCCAATAAACTTGGATGAATGCTACGGAAATCAGAGGAGAGATGGCCAGACAAGTCTGTGCAGGCTGGGAGCTTGAAGCAAGAGACTTGACTAGTTGTATCAATGATATGGATCTTTTCCAAAGCTCTGAAAGCAGGACCATAGTTGTAATGGAGTTTTTCAATTTCACTGTAAAATTGTTTGCTTTCATACTTTTTAAGAGTAGAGTTGTTAGAGTTGAGCAAATGGATTGGTGAGAACGAGTCTTTGGAACGAACGTAATGGTTGTTGTAGGCGACTGAACCCTTGGCATGAATGATCCACTTTTGGACTGGAATAGCAGACTCCATACTACCAATTTCAAATGTTGTGCAATCAGAGTTAAAGTTTATACCAATGATGTTTGACATCTTGGAGTCGATGGTGATGGCAGATTTTACTTCAAAACCAGTGACTTGGAATGATTGTGGCACTGGAAGCTCAGCAATGGCGGCATAGACAGCTTCCAACATAAAACTGAATGGAATAATCGAGATACCTTGGATCTTGTGATCTTTGAGATATTGGAATCTCTCTTGGGAAAGACGGATTTCAAATGATGGTGTGACAGAGAATATTCTCTTTTCCAAAGAGACAAACTTTGGTGGAGAGAGACGATCAACAAGTCTTTGTTGGGTTTCAGACCAAAAGCTCTCTAATTTCCATCTACGGTTGGGGAGTTTAACAGCGGTATAGAGTTTGGATGGATACATTGCTTCGTATTTGAAGGTGTGACCAATGCAATAGAGTTTCATCATGGTGCCCAAGATAGAGTCCATTCCGTTGGCATCTCTGTTGAGGGTTGGATAGACAGGATAGGATGGTTTCTTGGCGTGATCTTTCATACATTGATTGATGAAATAGGAAACGATTGGATGGGCAGATATTTCCAAGATGGCGTCAAACTCATCGTTTTTAAAGATTTCATCCATGCCTTCTTTGAACAAGACACTGTCACGGATATTGTTCCACCAGTAATCAGCGTTGCCAATAATTGTTTTGCAATCTTCGGCATCTATGTACTTGCCAAGAGTGGTAGAGTAAAAAGGTATAGTTGATGCTTTGGATTGGATGTTGGGGAAGATTTTGTAAAACTCTTCTTTGATTGGGTCCATGAGATGAGAGTGAAAACCAGCATTGATTTTAATGGGTTTGCAAGTGACACCTTCTTTGGCGAGACAGTCAGAGAATTGGGCGATTGCATTGCTGTCACCAGCAATTCCAACACCTTTGGGTGAATTGTTGCCGCATACACAGATTCTATTGACAAATTTGTGCTTGGCAATAAGAGCATTGGTTGATTCTCTGCTGGCAAGAACGACAGCCATCTTTCCAGAACCAGTGGTTTTATTTTGGAGATGGCTTCTGACCCAGAGTAATTTAATGCAGTCCTCAAGAGAGAGAATACCAGCTAAATAGACGGCACTCAACTCACCAAGAGAGTGGCCAATAATGGCACTTGGCTCAACATTGAGAGATTTGAGGAGAGCAGAAAGGGCAACCTGAACAGCAAAGATGGATGGTTGGGCCAACCAAGTGTCATCAATGGTTTCAGTGTTGTTGGTGTCAAAGAGCTTTTCAACGATGCTCCAGCCAGAGATTCCTTGAAAGAGGCTGCTGACTTTTGTGAATTCATTTTTGAAAACAGTTGATACCTTGAATAGATCATGACCCATCTTTATCCATTGTTGGCCTTGACCAGACATGACATAGAGGAGTTTCTTTTTGCCACTTGAAACACATTTCTTGGAAGAAATGATACATGGGTTGAAGCTGGATGGATCGTTGGCAAAGAGTTGGAGTTTAGATTTCAAATCATCCAAAGAGTTAGTCATAAAGGCAACTCTGTTGTTGAAATGGGTAGTTCTGACATTGGCAGTATAACAGAGATCTTTGAATGAAAGTGATCCATCGTCTTTGTTTAACATTTCGAGGATATCCAAAACACGTTGTCTGAGATCCTGAGCTTCATTGGTGTTGACAGACACGGTAAAGAGGTCGTTGTTGATTGGTACTGTAAACATTTGACTCAATTGAGGAGAGGATGGGGAGGAGGGAGGAGTTGAACGAGCAGATGACACAGACAATGTGCTGGGTGAAGAGTTTGCACTGGAATTTGCACTGTTATTGAATGATTTGAATGATGCTAAAAAGACATTTGAGTTTGAACCACCGACACCAAAGGAATTGATACCTGCGATTCTTTCCTCGTCTTCCCAAGGCGAGAGTTCAGTTTGAACTTTGAGATTCAATTCACCAAAGGGTATTTTGGGATTATACTTTTCAAATAAACATTGTGGAGCATAAAATTGTTCACGAATGCAAGCAATTGTTTTAATGACACCGCAGATTCCAGAGGCACCTTCGAGATGACCTACATTTGCTTTTACACTACCAATTACCAATGGTTCACTTTTACTCATACCAATACTTTTGCCAACGGCCATTAATTCGTTTAAATCTCCCATTTGAGTTCCAGTACCATGACATTCAAAATAGCCAATTTTATTTGTATCGATATTTACTTCTTTTAATAATTGTTTAATCAATGATTCTTGACTAGCTGATCTTGGTGAAGTGATACCACTTGGGGTTTTACCATTCTAAAATAATTCAATTCAATGTTAACATAATCATTACTATCACTACAGACTAATAATACTTACACTATTATTACCAGTATTTAAAATTACTGAATAAATATCGTCTTTATCTTTGATGGCTTGAGATAATTTCTTTAATACGAGAATACCACAACCTTCGGCTCTTACATAACCGCTTGCTCTTGGTTCAAATGCAAAACATCTACCTTGTGGGTCAGTTGACAAGAGACCTGCTTTGCCATAGTCATATGATTGTAATGGTGATGATATGATATTTGAACCACCAACCAATGCATATTTGCATTCACCACTCCAAATACTAGTTGCACCTAAATGGATGGCAACCAATGATGATGAACATGCAGTATTAATGGTCATTGATGGGCCATTGACATCTAAAAAATATGAAATTCTATTTGAAAGAAAACTAGTATTGCTACCAGGTGTAGTGAATTGATTAATTTCACATGCATCTAAATTTCTGCTGTAATCACTAGAGGACGATCCAATGAAAACACCGGTATTTGTACCTTTCAATTGATCTAAAGATATATTTGCATCTTGTAAAGCTTCAATTGTGATCTGTGTGTGGATTGGGGAAATTTTTAAAGATTAGTTTTTTTTTTTTTTTACAAATTTGGAAAGGTTTAGAATGATGAATTAAGAACACACATACATGTAATAATAGTCTTTGTTGTGGATCCATTTGTTGAGCTTCTTTGGGAGAAATACCGAAAAAGGTATTGTCAAATTGGTCAATATCATTTATGAATCCACCAATTCTATTATTTAATCTAAAGGATTTTCTGGCAATTGTATCGGCATTCCAACGATCCTCTGGAATTTTGGTGAGGCAATCTTTACCATTTTTCAACACTTTAATAAACTCTTCATAAGAATTGACACCACCTGGGAATTTACATCCTATACCAACAATTGCAATTGGTTCTTTTGTATTACTAATGGATGATGAAGACACAGAAGAGTTTGATGACTTTAATTTTAAATTCATTTTTTGATATTATTTGTGTGTTGTTATAGTTCTTTGTTTTATAATGTTTAAGCAAAGTTTGAAAATTCTTATTCTTATGAAAATGATTTATGATAAACAAAAAGAAATATATATTTTCAATGTGTTTGTTTTAAAGAAAATTATTAATAAACTACAAAGAAAAAGAAGACTGTTAATATATTTTTAATCTGTACTTTATATTATCAATAGTATTGAAAATATCTTTAAAATAAATAACAAAGTTGGTATGGTTTATAAATAAAAGTATAATAATGGAAAAAAAATACGAAAAGGTAGGGGATTTAATTAAAATATATGACAGTGAAACTGAGAGATACAGATATATGTATATGGGGGACAATTATATGTTGTTCAACATTGAAAAGAATGCCAAACTTATAGAATTATGGATTTTTATAGAAATAAATCTAATTAAATCAGTTATGCAATCGTTTATATAAATATATTGTATTTTAATTCCACACAACCTTTATACAGTAGATAAATTAGAGTTGTTTTTTAAAATTAGAAAACCCCTAGGCCAAAAAAAAACAAGAGTAGGCGTTATAATAATGAAAAGTTTATAAAATCTTGAAGATCAAAATATATTTGGTGTGTGGGTTTGTTTGAATGGCGTTGATTCGTTGTCCAAAGTGAATAAAAGAGAGATAGAGTTATTATGTTTTTAAAAAAAATGGAAATTAAAAAAAATGGAAAACTATTTGAATCTGTTTATCCACAAGAGATGCGTGTATGAGGATTGGTGGGTGAGGAGTATTAATGATAAGAAAAATAACAATATTTAAAATCGATTTTAAACAATGATGTGAATAGATTGAATTCATAAAAAGTAGAAGGAATAGAAAAAAAAAAAATATAAAAAGAAAAACAACAAATTCAGTGATTTTTTGTCTTTAGAGGCATCGTTTGCTTGAAGGCAGATGTACCACACATTCCCACAGGATTTTAAAAAGATTAAAGTTTTTAAAAGTTGAATATCACAAAATGGAAAAACGTTGAAGGCTTGTATACACTTTGTGATGATTGCCATCCTCTTTCCTTATAGAGCGATGCAACAAAATTTTAACCTTTACTTTAGATGATAACAAAACACAAACACGTGTGGTGGGGGGGGTTTATATGTATGTATGTATGAATTTTTGGGGTAATTAATTAATAATAACCCCACATACCACTTTTAAAAATTTTTTGGGCAAAAGTGTGGTGGTGGGTTGATATCGGTTTAAAAGTCATATGATATGATATGCTGCAATTTACATTTATAATTCTACACACATTATATATTATTTATAATGTTTTATAAACTCTTTAATCTAAAAATGGAGTACTATAAATGGGGATCGTTTCACAGATATCTGTGTGATTTTTAAAAACAAAAACTTGTGTGTGTGTGAGGTGTGTGAAGTTAAAAGTTTCTAAAATCATCTCCCACCACTTGGCACACACCCACTTTTTGCACACCATTAAGATTGAAAATAAAATCGATGGGGCTTTTTAGCATCATCAATGCATGCATTATCATTTCGAAAAAATGGTAATCGAAGGGGTAAATATAAAAGTACACAAACACACACTAAATTGGATAGAGAAATAACACAAAACACAACTCTATTGGACATGCACAATTATTATTATGTCGATTGCTTTTTGTTAACAACCTTTCAAAAAAGAAAAATTGATTGAAAAAAAATTAAAAGAATATTAAATTAACACCATACCTGATGAGAGAAAAACTGCTTTGATCAATCTAATTTTATATTATAGGAGTTAATATCCAAAAATGAGTATAAAAATATCTTAAATGTTATTGTTGCCACAGGTACAAAACAATCAGAATGGGTGGAAAATCAACAACAAATACGCAACTAAACCTGAAAATTAATTTCTTTTTTTCAAATGAAAAAACCCTGTAAAATGATGATACTAATGATTGCAATAATACAATAACTGATGATACTGTTGTAGTGATGATAGTGAAAGAATAAAATAATTTCTGATGAATTTATGCTACTTGGTTTCAATTTGCTACAACAACAGGAAAAACAAAAAAAATTAAAAACAATTTGTTATTGATTTCGATGAGGTCGTCATGAAGATAATGGTATGTGATTGTTGATCTGTTGGCTATTAGGTTTGAAAAACAATAGAGAGACAAAATATTTTTTTTTTTTCCAAAAATCACTCCACTTGATATAGTTTATCAAAAACATTTAGAAACAATTGGGATATCTAAAAGATGAAAAATAGAGATTTGGAATGGAAAAAAATAAAAGTAACAAGATATTATTTTTTTTCCCCATGAAAATAGTGGGGTAATATGCATTTTTGATAATAGTTTGGAAAAAAGAAATAGAGGGTGGTGATTAATTTTGAGTGTGAGTGTGGTGGAAATAAAACGCATTGAAAATGATTGAATAAATAAATATCAGTGTGTGGGTGTGAGTGATATATTGTTTAATTCTAAAGTAGAATTGTTTAAAATAAACAAAAAATATAAAAGTCAAAAGATGATGATGATTACTGATGGGAATAGATTTTATCACAAAGTAATCTTTTCTTAAGAAGAATACTTACTATAGAGAACTATTTGATGATGTGTACACTAATTTACCTTTAATGGATATGGAGTATTTTTAAACAATACTAACTATTTACAAATTATTTTTTAATATATATCTCTTTTATCTTTTATATATTAAAATTGTGAAACAAACAAAAGAAACACAAAAATATTGATTATTTATTTATATTTTTAATATTATTTAGTTTTATGATATATTATTTACAAGAAAAACAAAATAAACTAATAATTGTTTTTAAATGACTATACAAGATAATAAGGAAAAAAAACAAGAAATTTAAACAAAGGGGATAAGGGAAAAAATAATTATACTAATGTTCGCACCGAGTAATGATATAAATTATTGTAATGATATATAGTATTTAAAAAATTAATAGATATGATTATTATCTTGAAAATCAAACAATTAAAATAGTTGAAAATGTGAATGAAAAAGAAATTAAACTGAACAATTTATATAAAGACGAGTCCAAAGTTGACAATTTTCAGAAAAATTAAAGATTGAAACTTATTGTCGATACAGAGAATAGATCGAAAAAGGTAAGTTCGTTGGATGGTTTTCACAAAAAAAATCATATTATAAAGCCTAATGTTTTCATTGTTCAGGCTAAACAATTCATTACAAGTCTCTATTTTAAAACTCTATTGGCTGGCGATTAAAATCAATTTTGATTGATTCATTTAATTTTTATTTCATTTAATTTTTTAAAATTTCCTTTTAGATTAAACTGAAAAAAACAGATTTTATTGGTGTAGGTCAAAAAAAATTTGAAAAAAAATTAAAAAACCATTTACCAAAAAAAAAAAATAAAAAATCAATCGACATCGATTTCACAAAACCAACAAAAATAATTTCATTAGAGGATGTACAAGCAAACAAGAATTTAGAATTAATGAGTCAACTTGAAATTAATTCATGAATAGTATGATCAAAAGTGAATTTTTAGGTGAAAGCGAGTAATATCTTTATGCTTGGAAATATTTATTTCATATGACTTTTCATAATTATTGAGGTTCTAATTTTTAAAATGGTTTACACATGCAGGGCATGCAGAGGATAATCTACAATCTTTTATTTCTCCACTTGTCATTTTTTTTTTTTATTTTTTTTTCTTTACTTCATCCCGTATGGAAACCCTCTTTTTAGAAATTATTATATCCCCAGATTGTATAAATGGTGTTAATTATTTTATAGATGGAATAGCATATCTATTAGATTCCTATCCACCAACATAAACCATTATTGAGCCAAAAAAATAAATTCCAATTAAAAGGATCTTTAAAAACTTAAATCTGTGGTGTGGGTGAAGTGGGGTTTGAGGTGATATCACCTTACTTTTAGTAGTGGGTAAAGTTTAAAAAAAAAAAAAAAAAAAAAAAGATGTTGTCACTTACGTTTTCTCCACACAATGGTTTGAAGTGATATCTTGAACCGAATTCATATTGCACCCCCTCTACCGTGGTTGCACTACCATGTAGCATGCCTAAAGAGTAATCAAGCTGGCTACCATTTATAGAAGAGGGTAAAATCATAATTAATCTTTTCCCCACCAACTCCCCCAATTTAAAAGATATAAATATCTCACAAAAAAAGTGTTTGTCATTTCATTTTTACCATTACCTCTACACATACACCATTCACACACACACCACCACACTACTTGTTCTTATCTATACATAGTAAGAACCACCCAAAAGTGTAAAAATATAACACCCCCCACACAAAAAAACAATTACCTAATTATAGCACTAATATAAATTTCAATCTATAACAACCATCATTGTACCATTTCATTTTTTATACACCCACTCACTCTATTGGGTCTATATTAATATCACTACTACGTTATCTATTCATATTCATAGTACTACTAATTTGGAAAAAAAAATTTATAAAAAAAAACCAACAAAAAAAGTTATCTTTCGTGACAAATATAAAAAATAATAATTCTCTATTTCTAGTTTCAAATCAAAAAAAAAACTTTTTATCATAAAAACACTCTTCCTTGATTTTCCAATAGGCAGATTCAAAAAGGCTATATCTTTACTCAAAAAAAAACCACATTCCTTTTTTGGACTGCTAAATCCTAAACCACACTCTCGCAGATTTGGGTCATTTTTCCTTTAAAAATTTCTGTTCGAAAAAGTAATCTCACACAAACACTCTTTTGTACCCACACCCCCCACACAAGCTATTTAAACGATCAGTTTCCACTATCATCATTCAATTATTTGATTTCTGTATTAAATAATATTACTATTAATACTATAAAACATGGATATTATAACCAAACATTATGATATTGTGATTATCGGAGGTGGCATTGCAGGGCTGTCGGCCTGTCGCCACTTATTGCTCAAGATCCCCAGTCTTAGAAAACAGAGAATCGCCATCATTGAACCCAGATCAGAAAAGAGAAACAACCTCGACGAAGATTACAAGGTCGGTGAGTCGACCGTCGAGGTGAGTGCCATGTTCTTTGCCAAGGAACTCGAGCTCCAAGACTATTTGATTGAAAATCATCCTCCCAAATTCTCACTCCAGTTCCACTGGCCCAAGGACCTCGCCAAAACAGACACCATGGACGACTATTACTCGACTTGGGCAGTCAAGAATCCCGATATCCAATCTTTCCAATTGAACCGTTGCAAGATTGAAAGAGACTTGCTTAAAATGAACAGAGACATGGGCTGCGTCTACTACCACGGCCGTGTAAAAGACATTGATCTAGCCCCTGGAGACAAGGTCAAGACCATTGATGTGCAATTGTTGAGCGAAGAAGAAGATTTCAAAGACCAAAAGCCAGTTGACCGTATCCTCATCACCACAGACTATGTCATTGATTGCTCTGGCAGAAACTTTACCGTTGGAAGTAGAACTGACAACATCATCCGTGATCCCAAACAAATGTTTGGTTTGGAAAATGCCTCCACCTGGGTCCGTGTAAAGAATGTTGATCGTGCTTTATTTGAATTCCAAGACCAACAAGTGACCAGCTCCTACTATTACGACACCAATCACTTCTTTGGTCCAGGCTACTGGATCTGGATGATCCCCCTTGAAAGAGGATCCAGAGACTTTAGCATCGGTGTCTCTTATCACAAGGACAAGATCTCACCTACCATGCTCAACTCATATGACAAATTCATGTCCTTTTTAGAACAAAACCAAAAGGTGCTCTTCAATTTAATCAAGAGTGGTGAAATTGTCGATTTCCACAGATGGCCAAGACTCTCACACACTAGCAAGACCTTTTACTCTCACAACAATTGGTGCGTAATGGGCGATGCCGCAGCCATCTTTGATCCATTTTATTCAACCGGTATGATCATGATTGCCTTTGAAATCGAGTGTCTTACGGAAATGATGAAATTCAAACTCAAGGGTGATGTCTCGGGATACCACCACCGTGTCACTCAATTTGACAGACTTGTTCGAGCAGTCACCCAAATCAACAACCATTTGATCAAGAGCCACTCTGACCATCTTGGCAACGCTTCCATCATGAGTTGGAGAATCTATATGGAGTCCACCAACTACTTTGGTATCCTTTTACCCGCATACATTGGAAAATACCACCTGTGTCCCATCTTTGTCGACCATTTCCTCCAAGACCATGAATCTAATCTGGAAATTCGTGATGAAATCCTGAAGATCTTTGACTATGCCAACGAAAACAACATCAATATCGGCTTTATGGATAACCACAGAGGTGGTCAACTCATAGGCGACTTTTGTCCAACATCCACTTGGGACCATGACAAGGCGTTAGTCAACTGCAAATATGAACACAAAAGACTCAATCTTCCAAAGTATCTCCAATGGACCCAATTCTACCAATCGCTCATCATCTATCAAATCTACACGAGAACCTATGGCATCAGTGGTATTCTCTCTCAATCGTTTTTAAAAACATTTGGCACCACTGTTTTTAGATTTTGTAAATTTTCTCTTGCCTCTCTAATCCATCAATTCAAACACAGATCCACCCCCACCAACACTGCATTTGCAAAACTTTGTTCAGATTTTAATGCCCAATATAAATATAATGGTAAAATTATTGATTGGAAATATTAATATAATTAATTAATTATCTCCTTCTCCCCTTTAAATAAAATTAAATTTGATTTGAAAATTTATATTTATATCTTGTATCTTTTTTTTTTTTTTTTTTTTTCTTTGAAACAAATTCCTGAAAAAAAACAAAAATTTAAAAAAAAAAAAAAAAAAGATCATCAAAAAAATTAATTTATTTATTTTTGTTTATTTTATTTTTTTTCTATATTTCTCACATTCTTTTATCTTTTATATTTCCACATATACATACAATGACAACAACAAATACAAATACTATATATAAATTATCTAAAGAGCTATTTGGACATACAAAAGATGTGAGAAGTACATGTGTACTTTCAGATGGTAGAGTGGTTACCGGTAGCAGAGATAATTCAATTAAAGTGTGGGATCCTTTAGTTGGTTATTCAAATCCTCTTACACTCACCTCACATTCTCATTTTGTTGGTACTTTAGTACCACTTCCACCAAGTCTTACTCTTCGTGAAAGATGTTTTGCCTCTGGTGGTAATGATAAAGTAATTTGTGTTTGGGAGAAATCTGCATTACCCAGATCATCACCATCATCAAATGACGATAATAACAATAATAACAACAACAACAGCAATATGAATATAGATAATGATAATCATTCACCATCATTGATTTTATTAGGTCATACTGATACTGTCTCAACACTTGGTGCTACTATGGATGGTTTATTGATCTCTGGTTCATGGGATAAGTATGTAGATTATAGTATTATTGACAAACGACGAATATTAGACAATAGAAGTAGGGTTTTAACAATATTATTATTATCATTATCATAGAACTATTAAAATTTGGGAGAATGGAGAATGTGTTGATACTTTGGAAGGACATGAACATGCAATTTGGTCAGTTTTGGGATTACCAAACGGTACTATTGTATCTGCATCAGCTGATAAAACTATAAAGATATGGGAGAAAGCAAGTAATAATAAATACAAGGTCACCAAAACACTCAGCAATCACAAGGATTGTGTTAGAGGATTGGCTTTGATTCCTGAACTTGGATTTGTGTCTTGTGGCAATGATGGAAAGATTTTAGTTTGGACATTTGACGGTGAATGCATTCAAGAGATCCCTGAAGCACATGGATCCTACATTTATGCTGTTGTCGTTGTGCCCGGGGTTGGTTTTGCTACCTGTGGAGAAGATAGAGCTTTAAAACTCTGGAAAGACGGCGAATGTATTCAAACCATCACTCATCCCTCTGGCATTTGGGATCTATCTGTCTCCCCCAATGGTGATATCATCACTGCCTGTTCCGATAGTGTTGCCCGTGTGTGGACTAGAAATCCAAATAGATTTGCCAATGAAAATGCTGTCAAAGCCTTTGAAGATGTCTTGGGCGCCCAAACCATCATGTCTGACAATGTCGGTGATATCAAGTTGAGCGAATTACCCGATATCAAAGACGGTCTTTTGGCCCCTGGTAAAAAAGAGGGTGAGCTCAAAGTCGTCAAGAATGGAACTGTTGCCGAGGCCCATCAATGGACCGACGGTAAATGGGTTAAAATTGGTGATGTTGTCGACTCTAATGCCGCCGCTCGTGGTGGAAAGAAGGAACTCAATGGCGTTGAATATGACTATGTTTTCGATGTCGATATCTCTGAAGGTGTCATTCACAAACTCGGCTACAACTTGGGTCAAAACCCATGGCAAGTTGCCCACGATTGGCTCAACACCAATGAACTCAACCCAGAATTTGTTGATCAAGTCGCTGAATTCATCATTAAAAACACTGACCAAAGCTCTGCCAACTTTTCATCAGACACCAATGCAAGTCTTGATCCATTGACTGGTGGAACTAGATACGTCCCAGGATCATCCCAAACCTCATCCAACAGCAACAATGGAGGCTATGTTGACCCATTCACTGGCGGAAACAGATATGTCCCCGGCACTGCCCCACCTCAAATCACCTCTACCCCAACCCCCGCCCCAGCTCCAGCTCCAACCCAAAAATCACCTCCCAACATCAGTATGTTGGACAGCAATGCATATATTCCAGCAGCCTCTTACAAACCATTTGAGTCGCCAAACAGTGATGCCTTGATTACCAAAGTCGTTGAATTTAACGCCCAACTCGCCTCCAACCCCGACACCTCGTCCGTATCTTTGGACGACAATGAAATCAATCTCTTTAAAGACATTCTCAGAATACTAAAGGAAACCTCTCGTTACCATTCCTCTCAATTCTCTGACATTCAATATGAAATCATTTTCCGTATGTTGAGATGGCCCGAAGACAAGGTCTATGCCCCACTCGATGTCGTCCGTCTTTTGGTACTCCACTCTAATGCCTCGAAAACCTTTGAACAACTCATTATTCAACAACAAAGAATCCCATCCTCTCAAAACATCATTCAAAGATTACTCAACATTCCCGCCAACACCACCAACCTCAACAATCAAATTTTACTCTTGAAAATATTTACAAACATCCATCGTCACGATACCCTCCGTAAATTCCTCACTCCTCAATTAATCTCTCAATTACTCGATAGATTTGGCAAACAAATCTATTATCAAATCAAAAATACAAACAAAAACTATTCAATTTCATGGACTTCATTTTTATTAAAGTAATGTATATTTATTAATAACAACTATCATCATCATCATTGTAATATGTACTAACAGATTATATCTCTATTAAATTTATAGTCTTTCTATTTTATCACAATACACTACTTTGGGTAATGCCACACTTGCTCAATTATTGGAATCAATTGAAACCACCATTTTAACTGAAAGTGATAAAGAATTATTATTCAAAACTTGTTGTGCTTTGGGTACTCTTTTGTATAACAATAGAGATTTGGTTGTAAAGAATAAGGCTGCTATAAAGGCTGCCATTAATCAAGCAAACTATGAATATCAATATGTATCTGCCATTGATTTATTATTCAAATTAATAAATTAATGAGTAATAGTATTAAAAATAGATAAATCATTACAATATTATCTTTTATTCTTTTTATTTGTTGTTGTTGTTGTTGTTGTTGTTGTTGTTGTTGTGCTTTTAGTTGTTGTAGTTGTAGTTGTTGTTGTCGTTGTTGATTTTCTTTTATTATTTGTTTGTGGTGTTACTTTAAATGCAGATATTTCATTTGCAAACAAAAGAGTATGTGCCCAACCGCTATGTGAACCAAAGATATCACGCCAATAAGTTCTAATGTCATTATAAACTTTGGGCGAAAGTGTTTTTTTGGAAAGTGATGGCATATGTTTTTTAGATATATTAAATATATGTGTGTCAATGGGTACAATATCTAATTTATCTAATGAAAATAAACAAACACAATCGGCAACTAATAATAGTCGTATTAATACTGGGTTAGGATATGCTTTAAATCAAGTAAATAGTATATGGTATTTACCTTTTTGACCAACACCATTCAAAGTTAACAATTCTTGATGGGCATCGGAATGGGGTTTAGTTCGCAGGGAATCCAACCATTTTACACCACCTTTTTCTTTGATTTGTTGACATGATTTAACAACAAACTTTGATCTATACCCAAATCCCAATGAATTGAGTTCAGACTCTTTTATATTTGACAATTGATCAAATGTTGGAAAACTATAAAATGAATGATCTTGGTAATCGGTAATCTTTGTTCCATAGGTTGATATAAGATTATTAACCATTTTCGTTATTCTACCGATATTGTTGTTTTGTGAACAAATAAATGAAAATAAACAAACTAATGGTGTTTGTCTAATGAGTCTTAGACCTCTAAATCTATGATATGTATCACAAAATTGTTGATTTAAGCTATGCTTTTTAATTATTGTATCGTTATTATTATTATTATTGTTTTTACTATTATTATCTGTATCTTTGGTATTACTATTATCAATATCAGCTTTCCAAACTTTAATTAAATCCTTGATATTGTATTTTAAATTAAAGTAATCTGATAATATTGATTTTCTCTTTTCCATGTCAAATTCTAATATCTCATCATTCATTTGATTTTTGTTGTTTAAAAATATATACTCTATGGAATCATTGTTGTTGAATTCATCTTCAACATCATCTTCTTCTTTTTCTTCTTTTTCTTCTTTTTCCTTTTTATTCTCTATAGTTTTGTATCTTAAAAGCACAACATATGAATCAATGCTTCCTATATACACTTTTGGAGATTTTGATAGAGTATCTTGATTGCTACTACTATTATCATTTAAAACTCTCCAAGTAAAAGATTGCCCAGAAAACAAGGTCTTATTCAAATCCAAGTAATCACCATTTAACTCTAATGTTTCCCATTTGGAATCTATATTTGTTGGCTTTGTTGTTGTTGTTGTGCTCATTCTTATAAATCTAAAACTACGAGTATGACAAAATAAAGTTTTAACAGTTTTGAACAGCATCAATCTAGTGGTCTATCTACAGAAATTGTTTAATGTGTCTATCAATATTATTAGATATCTATGTATATTGCCTGTGTCACTCTATGAAGTCATATGACATTCATTTTGACGCGTCCAAAATTCTAATTAAATTTTTTTTTTTTTTTATTTTTCGTGAAGTTGCTCTGCACTATTGATTCTCACGCGCCAACACACAAACGATCGAATTCGTATTATTGTTCATATATAATATAATATAATATAATATCTATAGACACACATATACATACTGTATCATTGTGGTGGTGTTATTAAACTCGTATCGATAGATGTATTGAATTTAATTAGTTAGCAACGACAACAAAAGACAATAAACAACGCGCAATACCCATTAAATAATGAATGATTCAACAAAATCCGAAGCTGAGGATAGAAAACTAATTCAATCATGGTATCAAGAATATAACAATGATGAGGCTTTGGTCAAGACTCAGTGTCTACAATTTTGTTTGACAAAAGATCAGTAAGTAGATACAAACATCAAAGAAAGTATATCTATAATTTATAGATATTAATAAACATATATGACTGCCGACCATAATAGTCTTTGGTGTCAACATTCAGAAATTACAAAAGAGTTGTTATTCTTTTATGGTCAAAAGAATAATCCAGATGTAAAGAGATTCTTGGATAGAGTATCAGATCAAATGGCAAATTGTTTAGATTGTACATTGAAATATAGAAGTGTTAAAAAGTTACAAAAAGATTTACTTTTATCCAAATATACAGAAGAAAGTGTTGATGCTTTGTTTGCAATCTTAAAAGAAAGAGATCAAGAAAGAGTCTTGCAAAGTCTCCTTAAATTCTCTGATCCAAACAGAGATATGGGTGTTTTATCTACCCTCCTTCACGAATGTTTTCATCATCCCGAACTATTGGAACATCCTACATTAAGAAAGATATTTTTAGAGGTATGTATACAGTAGTAGGAGGAGTATATCTAGGAGATTGAATAGTGTAGTGTGACTATGACTATATTCGTTGTTGTCGCTGTTGGTTATATTAACATATATTGTTGTTGCTTTCAATATAACAATTTAGAAATTAGATTATGTAATTTCAGGTTATACATTAACATTTGGATCACCAGAGAAAAAGGTGTCAGGTGTGTTTGTCATGTTGATGAATGAAAAGAAATCAATTAGACAATGGGCATTGACAAACATTAAAAATATGGGTAAAATCAATGAGTTGGATGATTTTCAATTGATTCATCCAATGTTTGATAAGCTGATTGAATACATTCAATGCTATCAAAAAGGTGAACCTATACCAAGTCATTGTTATTTTTCTGACAACATTTTAGATATTTGGAGTGGTATATCCGAACTATTAGAACAATTTACTGATTTTACATTTAGAGTATGTAGATCTACATGTACGCAATATTCGATGATCAATGGTATACTAATATCGACTACTACGACTTAGAATGGATTGCTTAGTTATTTTAGCAGCTTTTTAGGTTTATTTATAAAGGAATTATATAGAAAGACAAACTCTGTCAGTGACGAACTACTTGATTGTTTCTTTAAGTTTTTTGATTTCCTCCAAATGGAGTTTTGGGAGCGATCACACACCACCAAAGAAGAATTTGTCAACGTTGTTTGTGGGCTACTATTGACCTATTATGATCCTAGATATCATAATAGTGCTGGTTCTAAAACAAAGAAATCGTATGTTGTTGATAGAGGACAAGAGAGATAGATAGATATATTAACCAATGCAAATATTACTATAGGATTAAAGAATTATTAAAGAGAGTATTGGAAACATGTGAGTCTGAGGAAGAGGTGTTTCAGACAAATGATCAGATAGTCGGATACTTTTTGTCAAAGAGTATGAATATAAAGAGTACAGCGGTCGGTTCCGAGATATTTGTGTATGTTTTGGATCAATTGACAAATCATTTCTCAACGGCAAAGGTATCATTGTGGGGAAAGAGGCTGGTGTTTTATATATCACTTCAAACATTTCAGTCTGTCGTTGCAAGTGTAGATCAGATCCCCAAGGCCATCAAATTGTTGAACAAGGCCCTGGAACAGAGCACATTTGAAATGAGAGGTAAATTTCAATTGATCAATCACTCACTCTCCAAGGAAGAGGTTGACAAAGAGTTGGCCGATCCTTGCGAGTATTGGTGCAAATCGATATGGGTGACTTTGTTACTCCTCAATCCCAAACTCATTCCCTATCCCATCCACGAAACCATATTCAACACACATCGTATGCTGTCATTGTTGAGCGTGCCCTCGTCCTATGCGCCAGGGGGCTCCAGCACTGGTGGCAAGGTATACGAGATCTACGAGAACCTCGGCGAGTACCAAAACTTGATCAGTCAGTATCTCACCACCTTTACCACCCAGTACAAGATCATGTTTGACAGCGTGCCGCATGATCCCCGATCAGCCAAAGTGGACGCGTTGGACAGTCCCTTTTTCTCCAAGAGCATCCTGTCATTCTGCGTGTCGCCCTCAGCCAAGATCAGAGACGCGTTCAAGAAACTGTTGATGAAAAAGTTTCCCAATGAGACGGTGACCATGGCCTTTAAAGAGAGCGTCAAGTCTTGCCCTGCCGACACGCTCAAAGGTGTGTTGGGGCTGTTGCGTGACCTCTTGATAGGGTTTGGTCTCTTTCATTGTCTCGAGTCGATCAACATGATCTTTTACTACATCAATCACTTACTCTTCCTCTTGAAAAACTTTTCTGAGATACCAAAGTTTCTCTCGCAAATGTACTTTACCCCGATTGTTGATTGCCTGTGGCCCATTGCTGAATTGTTTTTGTCGCAGCCAAAGTACTACCCGACCATCCACCAATACGGCATTGCCAAACCGCTGATCCTGCGCGCACAAGACGTCAAGACCCTCTTTGAGTGGATCAAAAACTCGTTTCCCCTCATATCAAACGAGCGATACTGCTCACTGAAAAACTCGCCACTCCCCAGCATTGTCACCACATCGATTCAGAATGTCAAGCTGCCCTTCACCTCGGTCAACATGTATCCAGTGTATATTCGTAAACCATTGCAGGTCGAGCAGTATGTGGACCTTTCGAAAATGAATCAATTTGAAATCGCCTTTGAATACTACACTGAGGATCTCAGCAACCACTATGAATCACTCAACTCTCCGGCTAAAGTCGATCTCGATTCCTCTATTATCTACTATTACTCTCTTTGGTTAGACTATTTTATTTGTTGGGATTCCAAAGATCTCTCACCAGATTGGTTAGACTCATTAAACACGATCCTAAAGGAAATGTTGAAACATAAACTCAAACTAAACAACTCTCTCACACTATTGATCAATTCACTTGCAGATAGAATATCTGCTACTCAACTATCGAAATTAAATGCAATATTGGCAAATTTAAATCCACCAATTGTGCTTTCAAATAGTAGTAGCATAACAAATAACATTAATAATAATAGTAGTAGTAGTAGTAACAATAGTAGTAGTATTAACAATAGTGGTAATACAATACAATCAAAGCCAACACCACCAACATCATCGTTATCATCTTCATCCTGGTCATCTAAACCACTTCCAGGTAAAGATGAAACGAGTGCTTCACATTTATCATCATCATCGTCAAATAAGCCAATTCCTCCAAGTAATCATAGTAGCAATCATAGCAACAATAATAATCACCATTATAGTAGTGGTGGTCATAGTAATAATCATAATCATTTTGGTGGTAATACAACACCAAAATCAATGGGTGGATTGAGTGGAAAACCAATGATAAACAAGGATGATTTTAATGATGTATTTGATGAATTCGATAGACCTATTGAACCGGTTGCATTAAAAGATAAAAAGAAAACCATTGTTTTGGATCTAGGTACCGACATTAAATTCAAAGGATCCTTTAAACAAGGTATTCCAGCCAACGACACTGATCACTATGTGCCAAGAATTGAGAATCTCTACAAGGCCATCCTGAATTGGACACCAAGCATCCTCACTGAAAAAGACATGAAACAACTCCAAATCGTGCCCAACACATTCAATTCCTACAGAGAGTATATCAATATCTTTGAACCATTGCTATTGGAGGAATTCAAAGCACAGGTGATAAAGAATCTCGATGAGTTGGATCAAACATCGGGCACACCAATCATTGTCGACAACTTGACCAGAGAGAATGACTTTCACTTGATTGACTTTCAAATTGACAGTCAAAAAGATGACGTCGATCTACTCATTGACGATTTGGTGGCTATTTGCAAGGTCAACTATGGCTCGTCCAAGTGGGCGCTGTCTGACATTCAGTCGTTTGGAAAGATTGAGATGAGAGAGCGAAGAGCGTCCAAGCGTGACAAGTTTATTGGCACACAAAAGCATTTGTTTATAAGGGTTAGATTCTTTCAGTTGGACAAGAGAATAGGAGGAAGCCATCACATTAAACTAAGCTCTAATTGGACCGTACAAAAGATCACCAGTTTGGCCACCATCAGCAGAGAATATATCGCGCTCCACAGTGTCGGCAAGATCCCCTTGTCCAACACTATCCTCAATCCCACCACTGCCGTGACTGACACCTCTTCATACACCATCCCCGCTGCCCTGAAAAAGGCCCTCAGGGAGCAATTGAATGCCTCTCAATTCAATGCCATCAACTACTCTGTCTCGAGTCAATCGGGATTCACCTTGTTATGTGGTCCACCCGGTACCGGTAAGACCAAGACTATCATGAGTCTGTTGTCAGTCTTTTTGGCCATCTTTAAGCAACTGTACAACAGCGGCAAGTCGCTGGCTGCGCCCCGTATCTTGGTCTGTGCGCCCTCTAATGCGGCCGTTGATGAAATTGCCTCGAGAATATCGGTGCAGGGTCTGCTCAATGGAAATGCCGAGACGTACACTCCCTCTGCTGTACGTGTGGGTAATCTCCTCCACATCAATCCCAACGTCCACCACATCGCCCTCGACAATCTCATCGAGGACGAGATGAAGGGCGACAACAACAACAGCGTCAATCTTGAACAGAATAAAATAAGCAACGTCAAGACCAAGATTTCATCGCTGTTTCAGAATCTCGAGGAATACAGCCAGAGAATCTCTGAGCTCAACCGTGCGCTCAAGACAGGCAAGGGAAGCGAGTCCCACATAAAGTCGCAACTAAACGACCTCTACTACAACAAGGAAAAGACAGACGCCGATCTCAAAAAGGCCAAGGAAGAGGAAAAGAAGGCCAACGAGTCCTTTGTCTCTTCGAAAAAGGTTATGGTCAAGGATATTTTGGCCAAATGCGAAATTGTGCTCTCGACCCTCTCGGGCAGTGGCTACGAGAACCTGTCGTTGGCCATAAACACCTTTGATCTTGTCATTGTCGATGAGGCTGCCCAAGCCATCGAGTTGTCCACCCTGATTCCCCTCCGTTATGACGTCAAGAAATGCATTCTTGTCGGTGATCCCAACCAATTGCCCCCCACCATTATCTCCAAGCTGGCTGTCAACTATCAATACGAGGTATCGTTGTTTCAACGTCTCCAAGCCTGCAAATATCCCTCGCTCACACTCAACGTCCAGTATCGTATGAACCCCCATATCTCAAAATTCCCCTCACAGCATTTCTACAACAATAAGCTCGTCGATGGTGAAAACGTCAAGAAATACCATATGCCCTTCTACGAAGACCCCAGATTTGGCCCCTTTATCTTTTACGACATTGTTGACAGCAGTGAAGAGTCGGGCTCGTCCACATCGCTCAAGAATCCCCTCGAGGCCAGATTGGCCAACCAGATCCTCAAAGTGCTCTTTCAGCTCTACCCTGCCTCGAGAAAACTGTCGATCGGTGCCATCACTCCCTACAAACAACAGGTGTGGGAGCTAAAGAGAAATCTCGATAGCTCCATCGAGGTAAACACAGTCGATGGCTTCCAAGGTAAGGAAAAGGACATCATTATCTTTTCCTGTGTAAGAGCACACAAGGGTAACTCTATTGGTTTTCTTTCAGACGTTAGAAGAATGAATGTAGGTTTGACTAGAGCCAAGTATTCAATGATTATCATAGGTAATTCAAATCTATTGGCTTTAAATCCCGATTGGAATGATTTAATTCAGTATGCCAAGGGTATTAAAAATGGTTATTATCAAATCAATTCAAAGTCTATTCATAGAGACCAATTATTACCAATGGATAAAATTACAAATATAACCACCACTACTACTACAACTACTAATAGTAGTAGTAGTAGTAGTAGTAGTAGTAATACATCATCGACTAATGGTAAAGCAAGTGATGAAAAAGAAAAAGATAGTTTACGTGTTAGCAACAGCAATAACATAAAGCCGCCCTCAAGCAGCAGTAGTAATAATAGTAAAGATTCAAGACCATCAACATCTAATGATCCTAGATCTAGTTCCTCACACCTATTATCATCCTCCTCATCACATGGAGATTCTGCAGCACCGACAAACAAAAGATCTATTGATGATATTGATAAAACAGATAATGTAAAAAGTGAAGAATTAAAAAGATTAAAATCTGGTCATGCAGAAGAACTCCGAACAATGCTAAATAGAGGACTAGCAAATACAAATAGGAGTACCAGTACTAGCAGTAGCAGTAGCAGTAGTAATAATAGTAATAACAATAATAATAGCGGTAGTACTAAATAAATAATCAATATCTTTTTTTTATTTTTTTTTTCTATTAATATGTGTGATGCGTCGTAACGTAACGTTTTTTTTTGTATCAAAATTTTTTTTTTTTTTTCCTTCATCTCTCATTGAAAAAAAAAAATCAAAATTGAGGTCTTAATTTTTTTACTTTTTGTTCTTCATAGTATCATATATATTGAGAAAACAACAAACATGTTATCTAGAGGATTAGCCAAAGGCATCAGATATGTATGTGATCATAAATTATTCATTGTGCACAATGATAATATTGTGTATTTTTTAGCAACAGTCGGAGCAAACAGTCGTCGTAATTCACAAGTCGTCATACATCATCATTAGTCGTCGTCAGCAGTACATCAAATTAATTTAGGTGTAGTTGCATATGCGCATCTGATATTATCAAATGATATCGTCAAACGGTAGTGGTAGGAGATAGGTACAGATATCAATAACAATAACAACGATCAACAACATAGCAGCAAATTACAGATAAGCAGATGATCAACAAGTATTTTTCTTATTTTTTTTTTTATTTTTTTTTTTTAAAAAAAAACACAATCAATATCAGAATTAGGGATTGGGCACAGATAGATACAGAAAGATTAGAATCAGTGTTGCATAGGAAAGAAGAAAAGAAAAGTTAGAATAATGAATAGTAATAGTAATAGTAGTATTTAGGGTTATTGTTAGAAATAGAATAGGTGTAACAAATGACAATGTTGATGGTGACGACAATGGTGATGACAATGACAATGACGATTGCCTTACAGATACACAGATAAAAGGAAATGTATCATAGAATCAAAAAAAAACTAACTTGTTTCCTCAACAATAATTTTAGTATACTACTAGTACCTTTCAAGAAACTCCAAGAGTTGTTGAATCATCAACTCTTGCTAATGGATTAAAAGTTGTTTCTATGACTGGTGGATACAGTGGTCCAGCTGTTTCATTAGGTCTCTATATTAAGAGTGGTTCTAGAAATGAATGCCACAATAGTGCTGGTGTTAACCAAGTATTAAAGAATTTAGTTTTCCAATCAAACAGCAAGAAACTCTATTTAGAAGTACAAAGAGAAATTGAAACCATGGGTAGCACTGCTTTCACTCAAGCCAGTCGTGACTCTCTTTTAATCTCTACTCAAACTCTCCCAGTCACCTCACAATTTATGTTACAACACTTGGCAAACGTCACCAAACCAACTCTTCCATACCACGAAGTACGTGACAGTGCTGCCGTTGTTGCCGACGAAAGTGAAGCCTACAATCACGATATCTACACCACCCTCTTTGACTCTCTTCATCAAGCTGCCTTCAGAGGAAAGACTCTTGGTCGTCCACTCGTTGCCCCAAGATGCAATATCTCTAATCTCACTCAAGAAGCCGTCACCGAATTTGCCGACAAGGCCTACACCCCATCCAACATGGTCTTGGTCAGCGTTGGTGTCAACCACAAAGAATTGGTTGAGGAAGCTGGTAAACTCGATTTCGGTCGTACCAAATCCTCTGCCGCCCTCACCTCTGAGCCAGCCAAATACATTGGTGGTGAATCCATTAAATACAACGCCGGTAACAGCCACGTTATCCTCGGTTTTGAAGGTGCTGCCCACTCTAATGTCAGAGACGTTGCCGCTCTCTCTGTCCTCCAAAATATTTTAGGTGCCGGTTGTGCCAAACTTGCCCCAGGCAATGGTGTCACTTCTAGATTAAACCAAATCGTCACCAACAACCCATCTGTCGTCTCTGCCGAAGCCTTCAACTTGACCTATGGTGATGCCGGTCTCTTTGGTGTCTACTTTGAAACCGAATCCAACGTTGCCAAAGTCCTCTCCTTACTCACCAGCGAAATCGTTGCCGCCTCCAACGTCTCTGGTCAAGAATTGGAAAAAGCCAAAACCATCACTCGTAGCCACATCTTTGAACAAACCGAAACCCGTAGCAATGCCCTCGAATTCATTGGTAAACAAGCTGTCTACCAAGTTGAAAACATTCTCACCCCATCTCAATTTGCCCAAGAAGTTGCCAAAGTCACCGCCGAAGATGTTAAAAGAGTTGCCAAAAAGATGACCTCATCCAAACCAACTTTGGTCGTCTCTGGTGATAACTCTGAAGTACCAACTTTAGAATCACTCCAATCTGCCCTCAAGTTGTAAACAAATAATAATAATAATAATAATAATAATAATAATAATAATTTCATTGATAATAATATTTTTTTAATTAAAAACAAAAAACACATAAATAATACTTAATATAAATTAATATATATACATATAATATAATATTATTAAATTTAATATTATCAATAGTAATATTACTTAATAATAATAATCATAGTAAAAAAAGTTGTTTTTTATTTCTTTTATCTTTAATATGACACAGATACAGACAATTTATAGGATTTGAATTTAATCAAGTTGTTTTATTTATATACATTGTTGTTTAAAAGAGATATTATATGATTCTGATGACGACAGTATTATAATAATCTTTCACTTCCTTTAGCTAGAGATGCTTGCATGCACTCTTTGTATTCATTCATTAAATTTTCACAAATAGTTAGACCTCTTTTAGCACCATTGATATCCTAGAATTAATTTAATTATAAAGTAAGTATATGTGTACTGTTTCTTTGTTGTCAAAAAACACATACTTCTTGATTCATATATTGCATTTTATCTTCAATGCAAATGAAAAATTTAGCTGCTTTTTCTTTGCATTCTGATGTGACTGCTGGAAAAAATGATGGTACACTAATATCTTTGTAGTTGTTCATTTTATCTATTATGTGCTACTGCTCGTGCGATTGTATATGAATGTGTGAATGAGTGAGTGAATGCAAGGCTGTTGATAGGCAAATCTGAATGCATAAACTAATAAACATCATTCTCTCGTGGAACGACAAATTATTGTCTTTTTTTTTTTTCTTTTTTTTTTTTTTTTAATTTTTTAAAAAAATCTAGATCAAGTTTTTTGATCATTTAATTAGGCAATTACCATATAATAATAATAATGAGTGTTTTAGCTCAATCTACTTTTAAAAGAGCAGTTTCTATGCTCAAAAAGCCATCATTTAATATTTCAGCATTAAATACTCGTAATATTCACAACAATGAATCTAAGAGAGGCTTTTTTACAATTATCAATCAATACGAAATGGGTGTAACTTTTACTCTTGGAAAAGTTACCAGTGTAAAGAAACCAGGCATTAGATTACAAATACCATTTATTCAGTCGATTGAATTGGTAGACACTAGAATTGTGTCGTTTTCATTGGAAAAACAAGAAATCATTTCCAAAGACAACATCTCTTTGATTGCCGACGCCATTGTTTACTATCGTGTCGTTGATCCCCTTAAAGCTGTGTGCGAGGTAACCGATCACGACAGAGTCATTAGAGAACTCGCTCAAATTAAAATTAGAGATATCTTGTCACAAAACACATTGGACGACGTTTTACACAATCGTGATAAATTTAGTGAAGAAATCTTTGAAGATGTAAAATCGTCGGCCGAAAGTTGGGGTGTTGAAGTACAAAGAATCAATCTTAAAGACATTAAATTTGAAGAAGGTATGGCAAGAGCATTTGCTAAAAAAGCTGAAGCTGAACGTTTACGTGAGGCAACAATCATTAATGCTGAAGCTGAAGTACTCGTATCTAAAAAAGTATGTTTATAATATTTCAATCAAAGGGTATAGAGTGTAGTGTATGTAGTTTACAATACAAATACTAATATTCAATGTAATTTAGATTTTAGAAGCAGCCAAAACACTGGAATCATCGCCCGTTGCTGTTCGTTTAAGAGAATTGGATGCACTTCTTCAAATTTCAAAAGAACCATCGAAATCATATATTTTTGTTCCAACTGGACTTTTTGGCAGTACTGCTCAAAGCGAAAAACCAAGTAAAGAATAAAAGCTTTTATTTATTTATATATATTTGTAAAAGATCATCAAAAAAATGAGAATTTCCTGTAAAATTTATTTTATTTTTTTTTTTTGGTTTTTTTATTTGACAAAACTTTGCATTTTCTTTTATAATAATTATTACTCTTGGTATGTTTATATACTTATGATATATATATGTATATAATCTATATATAGCTCATATATGTTTTTCGTAGATTCAAATGGTGGTAGACCAATATCAACACAAATACATACGATTAAAACAGGATGGATTGAAAATGCTTTTATAAGTGGAACTAAACCAGAGGATCCTTGTGGTCAAGTGATATCGATGGATGAACACAATGAAAAGAAAGAATCTTACTCATTTTATCTATCAGATAATCAATCTTATCTAAAGTTAAATATCGTTCCTAATGAAATAAAATCTATGATGAAGTAAGTATTGTATTTTATGATAATAATCATATATGATATTATCATATAATATACTTATATCAACGACAAAAATAGAGAAAGAAAATTCAGTAATCCTGCACAATTCTTTGGTGCTATATTATGTTTACATGAATATAGTTTTAATGATTTTTGTATAGATGTAAAGAGATGTTCGTTAGTAAAGAAATGTAAACTTTCAAGTATTAAGAAACTATTACCTTTATCCGAACAACCTAGAGTAATTGCCTTATTGGCAGAGTAAGTAGAGTATTGTTTGATTTTCTTTTAATATCTAGATATTAGTAATACTAATATTGGTGGTTGTTTATGTAGAAGAAATTCAATATTACCAAGAACTAAATCTCTTCCTATATTAGATTCTGAAAAATTAAGGGATCTCGGTTTCTTGGAACAGGGAACAGAGAAAAGAGAGTTTAAAAAACTTCCTGGTTTAGTATTAAATAAAAATCCTATTAAAAAGGAGCAAGAGCAAATACCAAATCAATTACCTTTACCAACATCTCCACTACAAAAACAAAAAGATCAAGAACAACAGGAGCAAGAACAAAAGAAACAGGAGGAAGAAAAGAAATTAAAAGCTAAAATATTTGAAGAAAGATTTACGAACATATCAGCATTAGAGGCTATAATTTCTGATGATCAGTTGGAAATATTAGATTCTTTAGAAGGATGGTCTCTTAAAGCACCAGAGTTTAGTTCACAATCGGCAATATTGACACAATTCACACCAACAAAGTCACAAAAACCAAAGAATACTAGTAATGTGGGAAAGGTTTTAGATTTTGAAGATATCACAGACTTTAGTTTTTCATTTTCACCGTCTTTACCTTCTGCTGTGAAAAAAAGAAAAAGACAACCTTTGGAAAATGAATCTGACGAGAGTATTATTTTTAATTTACAAGATGTATTTGAATCTGACGCAAAAGATTTAAAAATTGATAAACAAGATAATATTTTAAATAACAACAATAACAATAATAATAACATTGATAATGATGATGATGAAGATCCTTTTGGTAGTGATGATTTTGCACCAGATTATAGACAGTTTAGCGATAACAATGAATTTGAAATTGATAACCCTGTTTTATTTGATGATATTAAGGTTAAAAGTGAAAGAACTAATATTGTAAATAATAGTAATAAAAACAAAATAACCAATAATGATAATGAGAATAACAACAACAGCAACAACAACAATAACAATAACAATAATAATAATAATAATAATAATAACAGCCAAATTAAAAATAATGAAGCAAGTAACAGTAACAATAGTTCGTTTAGTTTTGGTGATTCACCCATATCAAAGTTACCAACACAAGCTATTGGTGTTGGTGAGCAAAAGCCAACGACACCAAGCAATGTTTTAAAATTTGATGAAATCGGTGTGGATATCGAATGTCATTTTCCACAAAAATCAACCATTCCAAATCAACAAAAATGTCAAATGAAGAAATATGGTGATTATACTATTATTGTAATGTTGGATTCAAATAAATAAAAAAAAACAACTTTGTATATATAAAAAAAAAGATAAAAGTTTATTCTATTATAATATATGTATTTAGAATAAATTTAAAATAACTAGCCGTTGGTAATAATCTAAATTTCATTGCTAGAGATAAAAAAAAGAAAAAAAAAAAAAAAAGATATTGTATGAACAGGATATTACTTTTCTTTTACCAGCTACTACGATGGTTGCTGTTAACGCCATTATCAATTTCATTATCAACTTGATCATCATCGTCATGATTTTTATAAGATGAACTTGATTGTTTAAAAGATACAAGCTCTTCAGACATTTCCAAGTTTTCCACTTCAAATTTTCTCCAAATTTGTAAACAATGAGATATATTTATGTGATCTATTGACTTGAATAAGAGATCAGGGTCCAAATCAGAGGGGAGATTTGATAAAAAAGTTTTACAAAATTCTAAATTATTTTCTTCGAGTGCTTTTCGATAATGAAAGAGTATACCCAAAGATGTTATATATAAAAAGAGATCACCTTCAATAATAAAACAATCCCAAATTCTAATGGCAACATTTAATGGTAAAGATTGGCAAAACAATGTCAGCCACCATTGAATTAAATAATGATGTGGAAGAAAGCCAATGTCTATAAAGTGTTCATGTAATTTTGGTAAAGTATGTAATAACATCTCTTGAAAACATAGCATATATCTATCAATCTAATTATTAAATTATTAATATAATCATAATAAATATTAATTTTTAAATTATTAATAATACTTACTTCTTTCATATTTAAATGAAAGAGAGATTCAATGAATCGATTATTTCCTATTAAATTTGTAAAACAAACAAAAGAATGATATTCATCCATGTGTAATAAAAACATTGCACCCAAATAACTCATACCTTGAACATATCCTACTCTCGGAAGATATTGGGCAAATGACATTAAAATTCTTTGTAACTGCTTTCTAAATTGTGAAGTTTCCTTATTTACAAGTGAAAATGATGCAAACGTTCTTGGTAAATCTATTTCTATCATTGAAAAACTATTTACTATTGAATCTTTTATAAGTGATTTTTCTTCTGTTTTGGCTAAATAATCATAATGATCATTATTATTATTATTATTATTATTACTATTATTATTACTATTATTATCACTATCACCTTGATTTAAATTGTTATTACTTTCTAAATTTATCTTTTCTATTTTCTCTACCATTTTTGAATAGCTTGCAGGTGTAATTTGCAAAGAATTACCTATACATGATTGCCAAACAAGTCCTCTAATATCTTTATCAATACCCTTTCTCGCCAACTCTCTAACTTTTGCTGTACCTTTAAAACTTTCATATTTTGGTAAAATTTCATCTACCCACAATGACTTTTTATCCATAAAACTATGAATTATATTTGTAAGTGATACACCTTTTAATAATGACTATATTTGATATATTAGTACCAATATTTTTTTAAAAATGTAAATGAATTAATCTATACAAACATTTGAGTCATGATGTTGTAATTGAGGTTTTTCTTTTGATGATGAGGATGAAGAGGATGATGAAGATGAAGAAGAGGAAGATGAAATTGGTTTGTTTAAAGATTGATTTAAATAATTTAATTCATCTTGTTGATCTGGTAAATATTGTATGATATTTTGTATTTTATCCAATATGTTATTCATGGTTTGTTGAGTATCTTTTACTTGTGCGTTCATTTTATTTACATCGGGTAATTGAGATATAGTTTGTTTTGTAAATGTTGCGTACTTTACCATTAATTGATTTGCTTTTGTACAAAGCATATCCATTTCTCCAATTTTTTTAATTAAACCATCTTGCTCTATTGATATATTTGAAGTTGATAATTCTATGTGTTGCTTATATAAACAAAGCATTCTAAGTGATGAATTTACATCAAAAGCATCTAAAATAGGAGTAGATAGATATTAGATTAATATTTGATTGTGTCCAATAACTATAGACTACTACTAATAGTATTTACTTAATGTAGTAGAAAATGTGGAAGATGATGATAATGATAAAGGGGAAGAAGAGGGTGAAGAGGAAGAAATAGAAGGAGAAGGTGGGAAAATAGATAAAGAAAAAGGATTACTTTCTAGTATTTTTTCAATAACAACTTCTGGCTTTGTATTTAATAAAGGATAAATCTAATATTGTAGTAGTAGAAAGAGTAAGAGTGTGTTAATACAAAGAATATACGATGACAAATCAGTCATGTGTATGTGTACTTACAATAGGTAATCTTTGTAAAATTTCTTCTTCAGGCTCCAACTCTTCTTTTGGTAATTGAAAACCATTGCAATCGATAATTTGTGTAGCTTGTTGTTGTTGTTGTTGTTGTTGTTGCTGCTGCTTTTGTAATAATAGTTGATGATCACCATTATTCATATTGTTACTAATACTGCTACTACTATTATTATTAAAACTAATTCCAGCACCACTACTATTTATTGATGATGATACTGAAGGAATATCATTTATACTACTAATTCTACTTAGACTTCTACTGCTACTATTACTTCCACCACTACCATTACCACTATTACTACTACCAACACCATTTGTATTTGTATTTGATGAACCAGGATCATAGCCATGTGATGTATAGCCTGAAGGTTTATTCAATAGATCCATTATCTCTTGATAAGGTATATTTGCTAAACTAACATCTTGCATTAAATTTGGTGATGGTGGAGGCATACCAGATGAAGATGACCTCAGTCTTTGTTGTTCATTCTGTTGTTGTTGTTGTTGTTCCTTACTATCTATTTGACCCATATTATCATTTCAATAAACACAAACTATATACAATTATTATTTTTCTAAAAAAAGTATATAGATAGGATGTATTGTTCAATAAAAGGAAATAAGAATAGTATAGATATGATGACTTGAAAGAGTGAGTGAGTGAGTGATAGTCTTCTCTGTAGGTATAAATAAGTAAGAATAAAATAAAATTTAGAAAAAAAAAAAAGACGATAATGATGGATTGTTATTTCTGAATTGGATTTTCAATCTTGAATATATTCGAAGAAAAAAAAAAAATAAATAAAAAATATTAATTTTTTTTAAAAAATAATTAAATTTAATGATTTGTCATTTTGAGATTCTTTTTATTTATCATATGGTATATTTGTGTTTCAGAGTGGGTGGTGTGAGAACTTGTCTCTTTTACAAATTTTTTATCAACATCCACACACATACTGACGAGATCTTGTTGTTCATCATAAATGACAAGACTCTCATTGAAATCGATTTCTACAAATTTGGAAAAAAATTCGTCATACGCCGGCGTCCCAAGTATCCCTTGGTAGAAAAAAACCNTGAAATTATTTTTTTTTTTTTTTTTTTTTTTTTAGAAAATTATTTTCGAAAAAAACATTTGATTTGATTGATGTGTGTTTTTTTGTTGTGGTATTTTTATTAATTTGTTTTTATTGTATTGCTCAATATCTACATATCTATATATCTATAATTACTCATACACATAGCTAAAATGGATACCCTTGATTATAATACAAGAGATATGGAGACATTGGCTCACAAAGCCTTTGAAAGCATTACAAATATACTCAGAGATGTAGTCATTAGAATTGATAACAATCAATGTAAAGATAGTCTTGATGTAGTTCAACCATACATGGATAAAGATCAATATGATGAATTAAGAATTCAATATGATAATATTATAAAGCAACAAGAATTGGAAAAACAACAACAAGAACAAGAAGAACAAGAGGAGGAAGAAGAAGAGGATCAAGATTATCTTTTAACAACTAAAAATACTCATGGATATGCACCAAATACTAAATTAATTCAAATGAAAGCTGCTAAACAAATTGTAAAGAAACCAGCATTTTGGAAATTAAAAGGTTCATTGGATAGCTCAGTCACTGCTGCCTCTACATATACAGGATCAAATAGTTCATCATCTAGCACTGGTGGTGAAGAGAGAACATCACGTAAAAAGAAACAATCTGCACCAGGTGGTCTTCCACTCAATTGGGGACTTTTAGTCGGTATGCTCTCTAATGTCTCTCTTGATCAAATTAAATCAATGGCCAATCTCTTGATTATGATCATCTCTAGAACCCCAGTTAAAGTACTTTTAACTCAAATCACAGGTGCTCGTTTAATTTTAAGCTCTGTATATGATCTCTTGTATGCAGTTTATCGTCGTGATGTCAAAGACATTGGCATTTCAATTCTTTATGTTTTAGTTTCAGTCATTTCATTCAAGGGTAAATTAGTTAGAAATGATAAAATATTAAAAGCTGGTATGTATATCTTTGTTTTATTTCCTCTCACAACAACATACTTATACTAATAATAACAATACTATCAATATTATAGTTTTATATACATCAAAATATTTAAGAGGTGTTGGAAATAAGAAAAAGGTTAATCCAGCAGGATTTGTTTATTTCCTCTCATTTGTGTCATATTTATTACGTTTGGTTAATCCACCAAATATCACTTTACTTGATATTGCTTTATTAGTTAAAGATCAAGTATCTGCTAAACTTTAAAAACTATTCATTAAAATAAAAATAAAAATAAAAAAAACTCATTGTTTATTATTATCACCATCAGCCCTCATGGAATGCCTACCATAATAATTGTACTCTTAATTAAATTAAATTCAAAAATATCTTTTGAAATTGTTGATGTTGGGAAAATTGTTTTTTTATTCAAAGAATTGGATTTGTCAAAAAAACTAAAATCAATCAATGTGCTTGCAGAAGGAAAATAAAGCTGGGTGATTTATGCTGATCCTAATATATCATAGTAAATTAGTCTGAATTTTAAAATCTTAAAGGTGTAATTGATATTATTCGATAACTTTAGTTGATGTCTTCAAAATAATCCAACCTAAAAAAAACAATGGTAAATTTTTTTGGGGAGTAATCAAATAGAGTAAAAAATATCAATCTCAATTATTAAACCACCCTTGTAATTTTGAACGGTTAATTTTCCATATAGTTTACCACCCTTGAAACTTTGAACGGTTAATTTGGTAAAAATAGACTGCCCATATTGAATCTGGGGTGTCATCTCTAGGAGGGATGAATTTCAATATAAAAGACCTAACTTGTGACATCATGACCTCACATTAATCTGAAGGATGGGTGAAATAAACAACCACCCCTTATTCCTCCACCTATTATATATCTTTTACTGTATTAAATAGAGTAAATTAAATTAATTTCAAAACCTACAATATAAAGCTATTTATGATAATTTTTTGATCTAAATTTACTCAATCGCACGATTTGGAGTATTGTTGTGGAAGACTTTAAAGTGTAGGTATTTTTTTTTGCTGAGTGTGAGTGGTTGAATAGAAATGTGGTGATGATCTATCAAAATGATCAAAAGTACTGAAATTTAGAGTGAAACTCAATGACACCTCATGATGAAAAGTAACACAAGGATACGTGAACATGTATTTAATAATTATCATATTAAATAGTATTGGCTTCATTTATTGTCTTCTTTTTGGATATTAATATTTTCATTTAACCTCGTGCTATTTTAGCCATTTATTTTCAAAAAAAAACTGTGATGGTGATTGAGATCTGTAAAAAATCAAATGCGAAAATTTTGTGGGGGGAAAAATGAATTTGTTGATGAATCGGTGCAACAAATGAGGTAAAAGCATCATTAACCATATGTTTTTTTGCCTCCTAACTTGTGAACGGTTATTTGAAAGGGCGAAAAAAAATATGGGAGGAAAGGTGAAAAATAGAATCACTATACAAGGAAATCCAAAGGGGTAGTGTGAATTAGTTGTGTGAGGTGGTTCAAAAAAAATAGATTGATATATCACCCGAACTGGGTGATTGTTCACCTCACATGCAATTCCTCTGTTTTAATTTGTGTTCATTTGCGATATTTTCTATTTTTGCTAAAAACTCTCCCACAAGAATCATTTAGTACAGAATCAATACGCATTGTGTGATTAAGTAACATCTATTTTTAAAACATTGAGGGATTGAGTATTATTGATCATGCTCAAACCCCAACTCTCAAAGGCTGAAATGAGGGAGATAGTGTTTTAATTTTTTGTGAAAATTTTCAAATTAATGTGGAGTTGAGGTCATTTTGTAAAAAAATTAAAAAAAAAAATGCCCCCAAAATGAATTCCCAAAAAAACTTGTGTTACATTTTCGGGGTAGGATAATAAAAACAAGAGTATTGAAATTTCCTATTTTTAGGTGATACAAA
>AJWJ01000053.1:0-72992 GCA_000277445.1 Polysphondylium violaceum | reverse complement strand
ATAATAATAATAATAATAATAATAATAATAATAATAATAATAATAATAATAATAATAATAATAATAATAATAATAATAATAATAATAATAATAATAATAATAATAATAATAATAATAATAATATAAACTCACCAAGTAAAATTAAAAGATTTGTTCAAAATTTTAAATTAAATAGAAGAAATTCAACAATAAGAACACCACCTATTCAAAATGTGCAAAGTCCACTACTCTCTCCAACTACAAGTTCAAATGTTAGAAAAAGGAATTTATCGACTCCTAATTCCCCAAATATTTAAATAAATTAGGAATTAAAATTACCATTACCTACTCTTTAAAATTGTAAACTACTACTGTTTGTAATCATAATTTGTATACACTTTAAGATGAATTAATTTTTATTATTATTTGTTATTATTTAATCCAATAGATTGAAAACCTATATCTTGATCAATTTATTTCTTTGGACCAGTGATACCAAGCATAGCTTTAATACCATCATAAATAAAGAATTGACCTGAATTATTATTAATTGAGTAAATATATTAATATCTATCTCTCTAATTTAATGTATTTGTATAATAAATAATAATAATAAAAAACACTTACCAGCAGTCAAGGTACCAACCATGAAACATCTAGTACCAACACCAAGGAAGAGACCAGAGAAACCAAGACGTCTCATGATGTTACCAATAGCTTTAGTGACACCACCGTCGGTCTTTTCTTGATTGATCTTGGAGAGAACAGTATCGGCTGGTTGAGAGACGATAGCAGCAACAACACCAGAAACAACACCAGAACCAAGAGAGACAGAGAGTTTTTGACCGTCAGTCATAGATTCTTTTGGAGTACCGTTGGCAGCTAAGTATTGGTAAACTTTTTCAGCAGTGAATTCGAATACGGCAAACTTGGCCATGGTGTATGGAACTTGTTTTAATAAAATGGGTGGGAGACCCTTGTATAAACCACTTAAACCTTCTTGTTTAACGATTTTACCGAAAGCTTCAACTGGGCTCTTGGCAAAGCTTGGTTCAGCGACTAAACGAATACGACAAGCTTCATTTGGGCATAAAGCAATATCAGCAATAGTTTCGGCGGTGGCAGAGGCAGCTAACCAAATTGGGATACGGTAAGCGGCGGCATTTTCTGGACCAACAAAATCACCATAGCTCTTCTTGAAGACTTCATAGAAACCAAATTTGAAGAAACCTTGGAGGGCATAACCAACAGCAGTTGGACCTAAACCTTGTAATAACATACCAGCACCTTCCTCTTTAATAATGGTGGAGAAACCGTTAACCATACCAGTGTATTTAGCTGGGTTGGTTTGGAGTCTATTGATAATAACAATAATTTTACATATATTAATATATAAATCTCGTTTTCATATGACTGATCAATCAATAAAAAACCATGATCGAGCGATCTGATCATCATCATCATCAACTATTGATTGATCAATCAAAATTAATTTTGATCAACTTACCTAGTTTTGACGACATCTAATGGGACGACAGCACTGTGGGTGATTGAACAACCCAAGGCACCAGCCATACCATATTTGAGGAAAAGTTCAAGAGAAAGATCACCTGCCATTTTTTATATATCTGTATAAAACAATTTACAAAATAATCGTAAAATAGAAAAAAAAAAAAACTTTGCTTTGAGCAAAACAAGAAAAAAAAAAAATCCTCACTTCGCTTTTAAATAAAAAAAAAAAAAAAAATTTAGAGGTGCGCACATAACGTTTATGTCATCATGATCACCACAGTCAGGGTATAAAACGGGCATCATGATATTACACATTGGTAAAACACATCTACAGATTTAATGTGACCCATTATAGGTGAATATCATCAAGCAAACAAAACACACGAGTGATTGTATCTCATACATATATATTTATACAAACACAATCTCTCCTATCTCTTTGGCTCACATTGAATGACAAATCGTGGTGTCATTATGACCCATATTTATTTTTATTTGTTGAGTTATGTAAACTTTGAAAATGCCATTGTTATCACCTCTTATTTTTATTCTAATTATATTTATAGTAATAGTAATGGTATTGATATTATCTTTATTAGTTAGATATTCTTTCTGTTGCTCGTGAGTCTTCGGGAGAAGAATTTCCCTGGCCAAAAATAAAAACTAATTAGGCGAGTTCCTTTTTTTTTCACAATCTCTATTTTTTCTCACATATTGCAAAAAAAAAAAATAAAAAATAAATAAAAATAAAAAATAAAAAATAAAAAAATGAAAAAATAGAGAGCTTTTGCATATATTCACAACAACACAAATACTTATTGGTGTCAAAAAACTTATTTATTTTTATTTTTTTGTTTTTAACCCCCTTATACACTTTTTTTTTCATTATACTCATTTTTATCAAACAAACACAACACATCATATTTTATACCTACTAACTAATAATTAATCAATCATGGCTGAAATCAAAAGAATCTCTGAAATCCTTTGGGAACAGTATGTATATAATATAATGATAACCATGGTGTAATTAATATTGTTTATGCATTGAGTCATCCTAAAGGATGATGGCAATCTCAAACACATATTATTATTACTATCATGAGTCATTATTTACTTCCTTTTTTTTAAAAGGCTTACTTTATGTCCCAAAAGTACAAATCTTAACTCTTCAAAATCATCACCACCACTATTCAACTCCATCTCTCTTTGTTATTATTATTATTATTATTATTACAATATTATTATAATCATTTTAGAATGAAAATTAATGATGAATCAGATAAAAAGACCTTGAAGGGTGATTTACCAAGCACTAGATTCCCAAAAAAGAAAAAGATTAGATCCAATAGAGACTCTTTGGCATTTAGAGAGAGTCCAGGTAAAGCTGGCAGTAAGCGTTACAATAGATATATGAACACCCAATTTTTAAAGACAGCCGGTAGTCTTGGAAATCAATTTGAAGCTGAAATGGATTTCCAAATCATGGAGCACAACAAGAGTCTTTTCTATCAAGACCAAACTGCCAACTCCAAATATTGGGATCAATTTTTAAATATCACATTTGACAAAGAAGAAGAACTCATTGGTCAAGAGAGAAACAAACATTATCGTCATCACAACAACAACCACCAAAACAATCACATCACTGCCTCCTTTTCCAAGTTGCAAAGAAACATTAGACCCTTGTTTAAGAAACCCTTTTTACAAGACAGTGTTTTCATCAATGAAATTGAAAGTGAAATTCTTTGTTTTATCAATAACCACAATCAAAAAACCATAGAGTACTCTATCCAAGATCCATACAAAAGACTTATTCTACACGGTCTCGTTCAATATTATTCATTGTTTTCAAAGAGCCATACCACCTCAAATGGTCAACGTAATACCGTCATTAGAAAACCAAAAGTAATGCCACCATTCCCATCACAAACCATTGCTGAATACTTGGTGTCTGAGTCCAAACGTTCAAAACTATTGGCACAAAAACAACAACAATCCTCCAAAAAAAATAATATTTTAAAGAAAACTCAATTACTTTATTCTAAAAAAAGAAGATCAACTATTAATAATACTAATACCACTACTGCAACTACCCAAGTAGTTGTTTAAAAAGTAGTTGTAAAAAAGAAAAAGAGAATGATTTAATTTTTTTTTTTTTTTTAATTGATTATTATTTGTACAAATAAAAGCTAATTTAAAATTATAATAATATCTCTATCTTTATGTGTATCTTATCAATTGATTTGTTTAATTGTGTTGGAAAGATATATCTAAATATTTTCTTGCGCAAAGGAGATAAATATCTTACAAAATTTTAATTTATTTTAATTTTTTTTTTTTTTCTTAAAAGTGTCGTGAAAAACAGAAACCATTTTTTCATAATAATAATAATAGCTAGTTAATAATATAGTAAGCTAGTAAAGTAATAGTAAATAACATGGATGTATTATTTAAACAAATACAATTAAAAGCATTGGTTGTTGAAGATAAATTAAATAGTTCAGTAAAAACAGCAGTCACATCTATTCGAACAGCAGTATCAGTTGATAAAAATAGATTTATAAATGATAAATTTAATTTAGATTTAACCTATATCACACCAAAATTGATTGCATTTGGCTATCCAGCCATTGATAAACTAGGTTCGGATTGGTGGAGAAATTCTAGAATTGAAGTAAAGGATTTCCTTGAAACCTATCATAAGGATCATTATTTGATCATCAATCTCACAGAGAAAGCTTATGATTCACAGTTTTTCAATAATCGTGTCCACCACATAGGCTGGCCAGACAATCATGCACCAAGTCTAGGATTGCTCTTGTATGCCGTGCAAATAATACACAATTGGTTAGATGCAAACAGCGAAAATATAGTGGCGGTGCATTGTGCTGCCGGTCGTGGAAGAACAGGGACTTTGATTTGCAGTTATTTGTTAACCACCCTCGCATACGAATCTAGAATTGAAGATGTGCTCAGTTTATTTGCCACACAGAGATCGTCTATAGGCGAGGGCATCAAAGTCCCCTCTCAGTTTCGTTATGTAGATTATGTCAATCAATTGTTTACGTGTAGGAAAAATGTAGAGTTGGTGCAAAATACCAATGGACTCTTGTTGAAATCCATCGTCTTGAAAAACATTCCCACCAAATTTATCCCCATGATCGAGGTATTCAACGTGTCAAAACCACTTGAGCCTGTCTTGTTACTTTCAACAAAAGAGAAAATCATAAACAACAATTGCAGTAGTCTATGTAAAATAATGGGCAACATTGCAATGATTGAGCCCCAAGGTATTTTATTGGCAGGTGATATTTTAATTAAAATATCCTCTGCGACTATTATTGGTAAATTGGTATTGGAAAATGATCCATTTAGATTTTGTATGTATATGTTAATGATTTATATTATATCTATTAAAATATTAATATGACAATATTTAAAGCATTTCATACATCATTTATAGATGATTTTTATTTGGATTTAAAGAAATGTGATTTGGATGAAAAGGATACTCAATTGAAATCCAACAAGTATCCAGAAGATTTTTCAATTAGATTAATGTTTATGCCAAACGGGGGTATGTACCAACCATACAAAAGTGCATTTTATGCTCAACAATCTTGATTTTGTACAATAAATTTACATGGATGCTATATTTATTATTTATTTAAATTGTAATATTGTATTCAAAGGAGAGTTGAAGGAAGAACCGAGTGTGAGTGATTCTATGGTTGTTGGTAAAAAAGAGTCGTAGGATATACAACCACATAATTTAAGTTTTCTAATAGTTGCTGGGACGAGGGAAGGTGATTGAATTGTTACAGTTTCATTTAGTATGAGTGATGTAATGTTGCATGGTACTCTTTCAACGGGAACTATACTCCGGTCAATATAATGTGATGTCAAATAATTTTCCAAAGGAGTGCCCAGCTCTAATTCAGACACTGATTTTGGTATCCATTGAAATAGTTGGTCATGGTAAAAGCCTGCAGAGAGAACTAGGTTCTTTAATTTTGATGGAAATGTATATTTTGTCAAATCATGTGTAAATCCTCTGTCCAAATGGAGATTTTCAAGTGATTCAGGGAACAGAGTATCTGGATCAAGCTCAAGTTTGATGACGTTCTTTAAAATTAATGTTTCGAGTGATTCAAGTCCAACAAAAGCATCTTTCCCAATTGCTTCACTATGTTCCAGAGACAAAAATTCCACTGTATTTGGGATAGATCCGGGAAAAAGAGGTTGTTTAAACATATAGTTCAATGTAATTGATCTAATGTTACCCATTAATGAGTTTGACTTAATGAATTGGTTAAAAAGATTTGAAACCAAATCAAGTTTGATGGATTGATTCAACTCTATTTTGTGATCGACAACTTGATCATATTCATAGTCTTCGTCATGAAAAAGGCTTTCTAAAAATATACTATCAGAGTAACATGTTACACTCGTGCTCTTCTCTGGTACTCTAATAGGACTGTGATTTATCAATTTAATGTGTTTTACAAATTCTGGAAATTTGGGTCGACATTCTGAATCGGTTTCATCGATAGTTAGATGGCAAACAGAGGATGGTAATCCACTATACAGTGTCTGAGAAGTTTTTTTACTTAGCACGACGAAGGATAGATGTGTAAGACCATAGGGTATATCATCGATAGAAATAGGTTGAGAGAAATAATACCCCAAATGTAAATGCAATAGATTTGGTGGTAAATAAACTGCTGAAAGACTTTGATTAAAGTGGTTGCCAAAATAAATCTCTGTCACACTGGATGGCAAGTGTTCTATTTGTTTGTTGAATAAATCAGGTAGTACCAAAACTCTGACGCCATTTGGTACCGTTCCCTTGCTAATAGAAATGTTTTTATCCATTATTAAATGTGAAATGTTTTGTGTACCACTACTACTGCTGGACAACATTTTACTATACGTTTCATAGTTTCCACAAAGAAATGGTAGGATATCTCTGTCAAATTTGTAGTTTCTCGCAAGAGCAGTGATATCATCCAAGACAATCCTCTTTAAAGTCGGAGGAAAACATGATGGGAGGGTAGAGGGAATTTCACCATGGATTTTAACAACCTCTACATTTGGTGTAATTAAATGCCCAAATTCTTCATTGACTCTTATTTCTAATCTTGTCACACTTGGAGGTATAACTTGACTCGTTATAAATGAATAGTCACAATTCATTTTAGTATTACCAATCAGTTTTAAATGGGTAACAGACGAAGGTATATCACCTTTTTTTATACCTCTCCAAGATAAAAGATTCAGGTGTTGAATCCAATTTGGAATTTTATACTTTGGATTAAAATGGCAAGCTAGTTGAGTGATATAGTCCATGGAAAGTAGAGAGGAGAGATCTGAATTTTTCTCCAAAATACAAATACCATCAATTGCCATTTCGTCCAATAGCTCTAATCTATATCTTTGGTCAACAATTTTGGATTCATATTGTATCGACTCCAACGAGGAAACTCGAATTGTTAGATTCGAGAGGATTAGGTCTGAATCAATATATTGTGATATTTCATTTTCTTGGTCTGAAAAATCGATAATTGATCTTTTATAGTCAACTACAATGTCCATAATTTGTTTCTTTAAATATCTATTTCTCCAAACTATGAAAAAAAGGTCACTGTTACTAGTACTAAAGGTTTGTTAGAATACATCAATTGATTAAATTTAAATATTTAAATACATACATTTTGCTGCTTGAAAAAAGTCTATCATTTTGTTCAGTATCGGCATTTACAGGAGGTTCATTTTTTTTTCTCAAAGATGAAAATATGATATCATTGAAAGGCACCGATAGACGTTCGACCGATTTGGGTATACACGTTTTACTATCGATGATATTATCCTTACCCAATAGTCGCAACTCCTTTAGTTTCACCAGATCGGGGCTAACTTGTTTAAATGTTGTGTCTTTAATTCCCAATTCAAGTTTTTCCAGCATTGGCAAAGGGGCAGCGAATTTTGTTGAGCCAAAGTTTCTGATGACCAACTCTTTAATTGTTGGGGAAAGTTTTGAATAATCACATTCAGAATCCAATGTTAGTTTCTCTAGTTTGGTCAACTGTGCCAAACTAGCAAGACAGGATTGATCGGAAATCTGTAGACTTGTTATGGTTGTTGGAATTGCACCACTATCCAACTCTATGGATTGTTGACCAAGATACAGTTCTTCAACACTTGATGGTATAACATTGGCACCAATCAATTGTCCATATCCTTTGCCAAAGCATAGTTTCTTCAAAGTGTTTGGAAGAGAGTTGGGCTGAATAGGTTGATTATATAAGCGTCCAAGATCTAGATGAACCAGTTTGTTTACCATTGTTGTTTGTGTCTTGAATTCTGGCACACCAGAGTAATAAACTTGTTGGTCAACTATTACCAATCTGTCATAGTGAATATAATGCATATCAAGATAGTCCACCGACGAGGGCACGAGGATTTTATCGGGTGGTGTTGATTGAAAATATATCTTTAGGAATCTAATCGATGGTGGGATGAATCCTAGCATAGAGATCCTATTTGTTTCAATGTTAGTGCTTTTTATTGACAGCTCCAAGTGCGTTGTCGATTGGGGTATGTGTTTGTTGCCATAGATCGCTTGGTTGTAATTTGACAATGACAAATACTTTAGAGCTCGCGGCAAATGTATATGGGAGAGGCATATATTGAGCTGTGTAAATTTGATAACAGTAACCGAGTCTGGTATTAATCCTTGAGGAAGTGGTTTATTGAATCCTGTGCAAAGGGTTGTTACGCCCAAAGGTATGGTTGGGAAAGAGTGTTTGGAATAAAAGAATAGATGTTTTGTGCTCGATGGAATACGATGAGAGCTCTGTTGATACACATAGAGGCCATCCTTTGAAGCAGCCTCTAAAACACCTTGTTTGTATGAATAGATTTCGTCACTATTGATTCTGTATCCAAGTTTGAGAGCTTTAGCAGACGAGTGTTTTGTTGGTATTGTTTCAGTACTCAATTCCAAATACTTTTGTTTATCTAATCCCTTGAGATCAACTTGGACTGATGTTTCTTTGATATACAATTCCTGTATAGTTTCTTTCAACTCTTTTTTCCAATCACAAACTTTTCTATCTAGATATCTAATCTCTAAACTTTTGATTGATTTAGGAATGAATCTTTGATTCAGAGATGATAGTTTTTGTATCGATAGATGAGTGATGGTGGATGGTATGTAATCACCTTTTAAATACACCTCATCGCCTCTTGAGTTGTGTATATAAATGTATAGATTCTTTACATTTGGTGGGATGTATTCTCGTTCTAATGAATAACCATTGTTTGTTGATTTATTATAATCACTCTCATCACTACTATCATCATCACTATCGTCATCACTCTCATCACTATCATCACTATCGTCATCACTATCATCACTATCATCACTATCACTACTATCATCACTATCATCATCACTATCGTCATCATCATTATCATCACTATCACCACTATCATCACTATCGTTATTACTACCATAATTACTGTAATCATCATATCTTTTTCTCTTTTTGTTGCAATAGCTTTTAGTCGTAGATTTCTGAAGAAAATGTATTTCTAGAGAGTCGATTTGATGAAGGATTTGCAAAGATGGGAGCTTGTAAAATCCCTCTTCATTCTTTTCATGTTTATGTACATCAATATAGATGGCTAAAGCCTTAATAAAACAAGGTGTTGGTAAGATAGATGGATAAAGTATACCCTTTCTATAGAATGCTGTATATTTTGAATCAATATCTCTATCCAATGCTGGGAAACTCCTAGTGATGACAATAGATAAGTAAGGACGTGCAAACACATTACATCTCTATCCAACATACCATTTCAATAGTTTATTGTTTTTATCCATTATATCAATGAACTCTCTTGTATGATCATCATATCGCTCGTGATCAAATATCATGAAGAAAAAAGTAAAAAAAGATTTGAAACCAGCTAAACTTTAAAAATCAATGGAATGAAAATATTATTTTAGACTTTACTTTATTTAGAAAGCAGATAAAACAGGGGAGTTGTATTGGACAACAGAGACACCAGTGTTGGTGGCTGGACTAAAGGTGTAGATGTAGAATATATTTTGAACGTAACCAAAAGAGTAGACCAAGTTTTTGTTTAAGAGATCTGGGACACTAGTAGTGATGACAAATCCTGGATAACTAGCCATGTTGCTGAGTTTGAATGTACCGTAAGACCAGTCCATGTAGGCCAAAGCACTGAAAATAGATCCGTCAACATTTCTCAATTGAACGGTAGCCATAATAGCATTTAATTGTGGGTTGTAAAACATATTGGTTCTGGTATTTGGAAGAGGAGTATTAATATAAATTGACAGAAATATAATGATAGATATAAATCAACAATACTTACGGTCCACTGTAGACTTGTAAATTGGTATTTGAGAAACCAAATTGTTGTTCGGCTTGTAATTGACCATAGTAGGTGTATAATTTAGTATAGATACCAGAAGAGTTGCTAAAGGTGACCATATAGTTGTAAGTGGTGGTTTGGTAAGCAGTGCTTAAAAGGGTACCTGGGAAAGAGTCGGTGGTGGACAATTGGTTGTTTAATGGGTTCATTTTGCTAACATAGAGCATACCATTACCATTCCATGTGGTGGTAAACATATTTAATTGGCCCATTGGAGTTTGATCATATTGGAAACCAGCATAAGAAATACCACTGGTAAGAGGGAGTTCATAAGCAACTCTCCAAGCATTACAATCAACAGTGACCAAGAATGGATTATTTGTACCCTAATACATATGTATTTGAATATTTATATTAATATATGATGACAATAGACCACTTAATGATAATTTTTAAATCTACATACAGGTTCAAGAGCAACAAAAGTCAAGTATTTGGTGACATAATTGTAGCTGCTGATTTGGAATGGACTATTTGGGTAATAAAGACCAGTGATGGTTAATTGGGTGGAGGGATTGGGGGGAGCAGAGTAATCAATAATACCAATAGCAATGGCATTGTTGACATTATAGATACCAACACCATAAGTATCAAGAGCATTGATAGTTGTGGTGGTGGCAACGATTGCAAGTAATACAAATAATGTTAAGAACTTATTCATTTTCTACGCGTGTTTAATATTTAAGTATAAACTAAGTAAAAAAAAAAAACAGTTCTAGTTTATATACAAATCAAACAGAAACTCCGTTGGGATGACCCTCCTCATTTTCTAAAAAAAAATCTGAAATCACTGAAAAAAAAACAAAAAAAAAACGAAAAATTGCTTGGATTGTTTGTAAAAACAGGCCCGAAGAGCCTTTTCATCCAATGCGGTGGCATCATTTTCAAAAAAAAAATTTCATTTTTTAATTTTGTTGGTTGCTTCAAGATCAAGGAAAGTCCTAATACCGCTCATGCTCTACGAAAAAACATTGACTAAATTAAAACATTTCAGAAATGCTTTCTCCTAATTCTTAACTTTTTACCATTCTAAAATGTATTAGTAGTTTCCTTATCTTTTCAAATTTAAGAATTTAATGATTTTTCTCTAATAATAAAGATCTTCTTTGTGACTTTGCCTTGAATTCTTACCCTATTGATGTTTTTATCGGAGCAAACGCAATCTTAAATCTTTACAATAGTAAAGGAAATGCCTTGGGCTCGGTGAATCAGAAGTATAGGCATGCATTTCAATTTTAACACAAATATCATTTCAAAATTAAGCACTTTTCGAGTGAACTGAGACCCTGATCAAATGATTTTTTGAAAAAAAAAAATTTTCATTTGTGATCAACAAAATCAAAACAAGATAAAATGAACATTGTTAGAATTCAACCAGAAGCCCGTTGGTCAGAAGCTGTCATTCACAACAATACCTTGTATTTTACAGGTGTACCAGATAATTTAGATGCAGATGTTTATGAACAAAGTGTAAATGTTTTGCAACAAATTGAATCTATGCTCGTATCACAGGGCAGCAACAAAAGAAATTTAATTGATGTCACCATTTTTTTATCAAAATTAGAAGACTTTAACGAGATGAATCGTGCCTGGGATAGTTGGGTCATTCCAGGCCATTGTCCTGTTCGTTGTACTGTTGAGGCTAGATTGATGAATCCAAAATTCAAAGTTGAAATGAAATTTGTAGCTGCCGTTTTCATTCCATCAATGGAAAACTCATTGTAGGTTATAAAAGTATCAGCAATATCCTCTTTCATATTGATTCACCTCTTCAAATAAACGTTTTATAAAAGAGTTTTAAGTAAGATTTATTTATTTCGTCAAGATTATCACACATTATTTTGAATCGATATCTCTATCGAATCTGGTAACTCCTATTTGATAGATCATTCAAGTACATACAATATCTATCATTCCATAATGAAAACTCAATTAATTTAATGGAAATATAACCATTGTTACAATGGTTTTTAGATTTTGATAAATTGTATTAATATTAATTGAATTTGTTTTGCTCTAACTTTGATGGGCAAATCAAATGGAATGAATAAATAATATTATTTTTGGATATACTTTATTTAGAAAGCAGATAAAATAGCAGAACCGTATTGGACAACAGAGACACCAGTGTTGGTGGCTGGACTAAAGGTGTAGATGTAGAATTGATTTTGAATGTAACCAATAGAGTAGACTAAATTCTTATTTAAGAGATCTGGGACACTAGTAGTGATGACAAATCCTGAATGGGTAGCCATGTTGCTAAGTCTGAATGTACCGTAAGACCAGTCCATGAAAGCTAAAGTACTGAATATAGATCCGTCAACATTTCTCAATGTCACGGTAGCCATAATAGCATTTAATTGTGGATTGTAAAACATATTGGTTCTAGTTTTTTGATAGATAGATTAATAAATTGACAGAAATATAATGATAGATATAAATCAACAATACTTACGGTCCACTGTAGACTTGTAAATTGGTATTTGAGAAACCAAATTGTTGTTCGGCTTGTAATTGACCATAGTAGGTGTATAATTTAGTATAGATACCAGAAGAGTTGCTAAAAGTGACCATATAGTTGTAGCTGTTGGTTTGGTAAGCAGTGCTTAAAAGGGTACCTGGGAAATAGTCGGTGGTGGACAATTGGTTGTTTAATGGGTTCATTTTGCTAACATAGAGCATACCATTACCATTCCATGTGGTAGTAAACATATTTAATTGGCCCATTGGAGTTTGATCGTATTGGAAACCAGCATAGGAAACACCTTTGGTAAGTGGTAGTTCATAAGCTACTCTCCAAGCATTACAATCAACACTGACCAAGAATGGATTATTTGTACCCTAATACATTTTAATTCAAAAATTTATATTAATATATGGCCACTTATTGATAATTTTAAAATCTACATACAGGTTCAAGAGCAACAAAAGTCAAGTATTTGGTGACATAATTGTAGCTGCTGATTTGGTATTGACTATTTGGGTAATAAAGACCTGTGATGGTTAATTGGGTGGAAGCACCGGAACCTGGTCTGGAGTAATCAATAAGACCAATAGCAATGGCATTGTTGACATTATAGATACCAACACCATAAGTATCAGCAGCATTGATAGTTGTGGTGGTGGCGACGATGGCAAGTAATACAAATAGTGTTAAAAACTTATTCATTTTCTCTGTCTGTTGTAAATATTTGTGTATAAACTAAAAACTAAAATAAAAAAAAAAAGAGTTCTAATTTATAGTAAGGAAAGGAACTCTTGGGACAAATCAAACAGAGTTACTTACGTAACCCACTCATTTTTTAAAAAAATCTCTGAAATCTTTAAACAAAAAAACTAAAAAAAAACAAAAAATTCCCCGGATTGTCTTTCAAAAGGCTGGGTCCTGTTTTTTATGATGTCATTTTTTTTGAAAAATAGATATTTTTATTTATTTAAGTTGATAACGCACTTCAAGATTAAGGAAAGTCCTACCATTCGAGCACTGACTAAAAAAATTAAAAGATAAGAATCAAAGACTGTCACCAAAGATGATCATTTATCGAAAAAAATCTAAATTTTTGAAATTATTTCAACTCTAATCAAAAAAAAAGTCATTTTGGCTCAGTCATTCGTCATTCATAACAATACCCAACATTCTAAGTTGAAATTAAAGTTGCTGCCATTTTAATTTCATCAACTCATTGTCGAAGTTGAGATATAGTAATAGTAATGCTAGCAATATAACTACACATACTTTCTCATATTGATAAACTTTGATAATAAAAAGTTTTTAACATAATCTCAAAATATTATTGCACACCACAGATGTTGGTATGTGACGCTTCGCGGGTCCCTAAATCAATTATGATTCATTTTTTGACAGATAATATTATTTAATGAATGTATAGGATTTTCTGCGAATGGTGGGAAAAGTGCAGAGGTCAAAAATGCCAACATCTGATAAAGATGGGAAATTTGGGAAATTCTTAATTTATTATTGTGTCCTAATAAGGTATTCACTATCACTACCATTCAACCATACATCATATGTTTGAAGATTATCGTGTGTGACTGAAAAGTCACCTGACACACAACTTTATTTTGAAAATTTTTCAGAAAAAACAAAAACAATTTTTTTTTTATTTATAGATTTTTTTTGCACTCAAATGATTAAAAACTAACGGTTTTAGAGATACCAAAACAAATCGATTTGATATATCAATTACATTATTTATATTTATTTTTTACTTGTTTATTTATATTTTATATTTGTGTGTGCATGAGGAATTAAATTATTGAATACTAAGTAGCCCCACACCCCGCCCACTGATCGCTCTGATCACACACAACCACTCAATCAATCAATCATGGAGACTCCATTGATTTTAATTTTAATTAAATATTTATTAAAGTTTATAGCATATCTATGCTCTCTACTTTCCCTACCCATTACTTTATATTCTATAGTTTTAAATGTATGTTGTGTGTGTTTGTTGTGTTATTGTTGATATCATGTACTAATCATTATTATCATCATCATCATTATAGAAAATATTAAGAGCCGATACAAAGAGTTCGTTAGTACACTTTTTGATTTTTATACCGAGATGTATTATAGTCATTCCATTCTTTCCGTCATTCCCCTTACTCGCCTATCTATATGGTTATTTGGTGAGTCTGGGCGTTGGTGGTGCAAAATATATGCCCTATGCCATAGGTGTTGCATTTTTAGCCGGTATAGTTATTGGTTATTGGTTTACTCGTTCAATGAGTATGTTTAAAGATAGTATCGATAAATTAGCTATGGTGTAAGTATATCATATCAAATACACGCATATATGTGTTTATTGACATTACTATTACTCAAATTACAGAGGAAAAGAAGGTTATTTTAAAGGATTAGGTGAATGTGTATTGGATATTGGTGCAATGTTTTCATTTTTAATATCAGTAGCATCGGTGATTAGAATACCATTTATGTTGATCGCAGCTGCTAATAATTCATCGTTTCCCACTGAATCAAAGAGAAAACTTAGAACCCAATTCTATAGACATTTACTTTTAATTCCCATTGATATTATAGGTTTAATCTTTTTCCTATTGACTTTGGTAACAGTCTTAAGAGTAAAGAGTTTATTTAGTTTTATTAGAAAAGTAATTATGTCCTTGATAATAATGATTAGATAGATTAGATAGAGTATTAATATAATGGTAATCAATAGGAACAATTAGGTACACCATGGAGATTATGTTTTAATTTTACATTAAGATTCGTGATGGTGAAGCAATTTTGTATAGCAGTTTTAGAGTTGTTTGTCTTGTTCTTTAGTTTCTTGTTTGTCTTGTGTCCATGGAGAATCAAAGGATGCAGAGAAGAGATGAAAAAAGCAAACACTCAAGCCAGAGCATTTACAGAGATGTTTTTAAAAGAGTTGTCATGTGTAGCAGATTTGATTGCTATAGTGTGTTATGCAGTCACTGTCGTAGCCACTGTCTATAGAATCTATTACTCTGTTGGAAAGATTAAATCCAAAGATACATTAAAGAGAATGAGAAAAGAGACATTCAAGCAATCGTTGATGGTACTAGCAGATATCTTGGCTACGGTACTCATGGTGATCATGTTGACCAATCCATATAGAATCTACAAGACCATCAAGAGAATCGCACGAGAAAGAGACGACAGCTATGTAATCAAAGTGTTTATCGAGTTTGGCAAATACATTAGAGACTTGCCATTTGTTTTTATGGGCCTCTTTACCTGCATTGCCGTGTGGAGAGCACCGGTGATGTTGTATCAAATCTTCCGTAAGTGCCGTCGTAGTCGTGAAAAGAGATCAGCCGTTCTTCATCACTTTGTCTATGTGTTTATCGATATTATTGACGTGCCATTCATTTTAGCCTCGCTCATCATCCTCATCACACTCTGGAGAGCCTATCACTTTGTCGTTGGTTTCATGTACATGAAGAATCGTAACGAGCAAAGAAAATACGTACTCAAGCAAATTGTCGCCTGGTTCCTTGATATCCCCACCTTTGTTGCTCTGGCCCTCGTCACCATCACCATCTATCGATTACCCGCCACCTATAGACTCCTCAGAGAGTACTTTAAGAACAAGAGATTCGAAGGCCAACCCTTGGAACCAACCAATGCCTCTCAAGTCGCCCCACCACCACTTGCCCGAGACGGAGATGATGAAGATAACCCTGCACCCCAGACATCGGCCCTCGGCCAAGCATCGTCGTGGAGATCCATTGTATTAAAACAATTTGTTCTCGTCTTGATTGATATCCCATTCCCCATTCTCTTGTTGCTCACCCTCTGGAGACTCCCCATTCTCATTGGCCGATTAAAAGAGATCACCGATCCCAGCAGAAAGTATGCTCAACGAAGACTCCTTATTCTCAGATACCTCTTGTTGGTGTTCCTCGATATCCTCTGTCTACCCATTATTCTCTTTGTGTTGATTAGCTTCTGGAGAATGCCTTCGTTTGTCAAGTTGGTCAAAGAGTACAAGCGTGGAGACAACGAACACTCTATGATTGCCAAGCTGTTCCTCAGGACCCTTGTCGACATTCCCTTTGTCATACTTGGCCTCATCACAATGGTGTTCCCATGGAGAGGCATCTTCCTTATCAAGTCTGTCTATAGCGCTACCAGCGACCTCGAGGCTAGATCATTGGCCGCACGTTACTTTGCAATCATGTTTGTCGATATTCTCATCTTTTTAGAGTTGACCTGGGTATTTTGCACCATGTGGAGAATCAAGACCTTCTTTAGCACCCACAAAGAGTCCATCAAACCCGTTGCCGAAAGACGTAAATGGGACGACACCTTTACTCTTTTGAAGGCAGCCACTGTGACCTTTATCACCACTTTAGTCGATATCCTCACCACCACCCAGATCCTTATCATTGCCATCTTTGTCAAACAGCTCGTTCCCTTTATCAGGGCCGTCAAGAAAGAGAGATTGGATCGTGGCGAGAATTTTGAGCTTGCTAACATCCTCCCATGGACAGGTTACTACTTTACCGAGACCTTGGCCGACATTCCCCACTACTTTTTGATGCCATTGAAATTACTCGGCCTCGCCTTCTTCCCCATCCACATGTACTTGGACAAAAGAGGCGCCAAATTTGAAAAAGTCTACAGCTCCTTCCTCAGCTACGCCCTCCACTGGTTGAATGAAATCTGCAAGAAAAAGATGAACTTTTATGGCTTGGATCTCTTTTTGACCATCAATGTACTCTCGAGCTTTTTGATTGTGCCCAACGAGTTGGCCATGATCCCTGTGGCTGTAAATTGCATCTACATGTTTTTGGTCACACTCGGCAGTCCATTGTGGAAAGCATCTCGTGAGAAATATGGCTGGGACGCCTTGGGTAAGGCTCAGGGCCCCTTTTTCATTGTCGAGTATGTCACTGTCATTCTCCAATCCCTCTTTTTCCCCTTGTTCCTCTTTATCCAAGGTCTCATGATTTGTGCCCCTGTCATTATCTCTCTTGGTCTCTATCAAAGTCCACGTCCAAGCTTTGCCCACTATTGGGAGCTCTTGTTTGATAGTCGCAATTTCTGGGCCAATGCCAAACACTTTAACTCTGGCATTTGGGTCCTTCAAGCGTTTTGGTTCCTGGTTTGTGTCGTTTCATGGCAAGTGACCTTTAAGGTTGCCAAAAAGCATTTCCCCATCTTTTCCCCATGGAAAGCCTACTATTGGTTGGTTAAAAAAGTGTTTGCTGGCAAGATTTGGTGGTTCTACACTCAAATCCTTGCTGTTGGCACCAAGATTTGTTTCCGTCTCAGAAGAGCCTGCTTCTTGGGAGAATTGTTGATGTTCCCATTGTTTAGTATCTGGGCTTTCTGGCCAATCATCATCCCAATTATCACCAAGATCTATTACATTTTCATTGCCTCGGGCTTGATCTCGGTGGCCCTCACCTACTTTGCCTACAAGATCATCAAACAAAATTGGACAGAAAAGGTTTCAACCCAGAGCGATGTCCCTGCACTCAGTCTTACTGGTGTCTTTGTCGATTTGCCTGAATCTGGTGGCATTGTCTTTACATTTGTCGGCACCAAGAGACCCGGATTTACCATTCGTGATGCTCGTCTCTCAATCGAGGGCGAAAAGATATGGAAGGCCATCGAAGCCGTCATTGGCAAGGGCAAGATCAGAGCAGCACTTTTGGTCGTGGGCTACCCAATCTCGCTTTGTCCCATGTTTATGGACATTGCCGACGTCAATGGTCCCGGCCACGAAGTCATTCTCAAACTCCAAATTGGTATCGCTGGCTCCAAGCCTATGTTGAAAAAGAAGACCATTGTCAAGATGTTAGAGAAAATCCAAAAACAAGACGATGCCACCTTTGACTTTGTCATAGAGTATGGTAAAAAGGATTTCGGTTGGAACAAGATGGGTGTCTTGTGCAAATTTACCACCACAGTAACAGGTATCCTCGAAACTGGCCAAAGCAGTGGCGACGACATTGGTGCCCCCAGACAAATATTCCAACAATCACCAGATCTCAATGTCCCTGCTCCACCACCTCCCATGCCAGCCCATTATAAAAAGAACCCTGCAACAACTAAAGCCACTTCTCCACCTCCACCATTAACAGTACCACCACCTCATCGTCAATTAAGAAATAGTTTTGAAGAAATTCAATCGAGAAATTTATCAAGAGTAAATCCAAACTTTAATCCAATGGATTATGAAGATTTCTATGATGGCAATTATGATTTCCTAAATGTTGACGACAATGTTTATCATGGTAATGATAGTGAAGAAATTCAAAATATTCAAGATATAGCTAATAATAGTAATAATAGTAATGATGACAATAATGATAATGTTGATATTGAAAAACAAGTTGACAAGAGTGATAGTGATAGTCATAGTGAAAAAGAAGAAAAAGGTGATGAGGAGAATCAAGATGATCAAGATGATGAAATTCAAGTCGATGATCAAGATGATATTTCACGTAATAATTCTTTAAATATTGTATAATATCCCCCTTTTTTTAAAACTTAACAATAATACAACTATATCTTACAAAGATGTAAATATATTCTAACATTTTCTTTGTTTTCTTCTTTTTTTTTTTTAATTTTAAATTACTTTCTTGTGTATGCTCTTCTCTTTCTTGTTCCTTGCCACATGTTTTGGGCTCTACTAAAAATAGTCAACTTTAAAAAAAAGAAAAGTCCCTAAAAACAAATAAACAAATAATAAATAAACTGGTATGTGATAATTTCTAAATTACAACTACATATTTGAGCAAGTATGTTTTTTATTTTATTAATTTTTAAAGACCCAACAAGGTTAATAAAGAAGGACTTTTAGCACCTTCGGTGATCCATTCTGAACGAGTGATGGCACCACTTTTATCGGCATCGATCTTTTCCATTAATTTAGTGACAAATCTACCAATGTCTTCCTCTTTTTTACCCATACTCTTACCAACGCTAATCATTAAATTAATTAAAGCTTGGACTTCTGTTTTCTCTAAAGTACCAGAGTTATCTTTATCATATAAATCAAACAAAACTGTTAATTTGTCAGTGGCGTCACCCTTGCCAATGATAGATAAGGCAACAGTAATTTCTTTGAAATCAAGTGATCCGCTTTTATCTGTATCAAAAGCTTCAAATAAATCTAATAATTGTGATGCTGGAAAAGTTGGAAGACGTGGTTGAAAGAATTTTACAAATTCATTTTTATCAAAAGTACCTATTACAATTTAATTATTTGTTTGTCAGTAATTGATTGATTGGATTAATGTTTGTTGAATATAGATATTGATAGAAATATAGATATATATATATAGCATACCATTCTTGTCAGTATCTGCTTTTTTGAATTCTTCATACAACTTTTCAATTTCAGCTTTATTAAAAGATGTTTGAGTAGAGATAGAGTCAATTTCGGCTTTAGTTAATTTACCACCCATGATTATTTGTTGATTTTTGATTGAAATATATTTTTTATCATCCCAAAGCCACTTTGTATTTTATATTTGATTTTTTGTAAAAAAAAAAAGAAAAAAAATCTTTCAAATTCAAAAAAAAAACTGTCATTCACCAATTTTTGTAGAGATCGACGATTACAATAAATGGTGCACATTTTTTTTTGCTCATCATTTTTATGATATTTTTTTATATTTTTCTTGGTTTGTATGTTTTTAGATAAGGTTAAAATATTATATATTATAATAACTTTTACTTGATAAGTCTATGAGTATTGTGGATAAATACATTACGATGAGTAAGGGTTGCTTGTTTGAAAATTTAGATCTTGGGATGATTGATTATTGCAATGCAAATCTTGTTTTATAATAAAAATAAAAACCCCGCTCAAAAAATTCATGTTTTTGTTTGTTTTTGGTAATGTAGTAGTTTCGAAACCCCATCATAGGTACAGATTTCAATCTCCACACTGATTTGTGTTTGAAACATCAAATCTCCCTCCCCTTCTTGATAGTGTAATTTTAGCATACATTATAAAATAAGAAGAATAAATCTTTGATGATGGGGGGAGAGGGTGTGTGTTAGTGTGGGAAAAAAATAAAAAAATAGAAAATAAATTGATTTCCCTCTTCTATTTAAGGGTGCCATGCATGCATACATTTTTGTTTATTAATTTTTCATTGTTTGTTCTTTCATTGTTATAATAGCGTATCACACATATAAAAACAATGAAGTCTGTTTGCGTTGCCTGTAAGAATAATTATTACCAAACTAAAAATAAAAAATAAAAAGTATTAACAATTACCAAATTTAGATGTCTGGTGGTTCTTCCTCGGGGTTTTCGGTGCCCATCGATTCTATTTGAATAGACCATGCACCGGGGTGCTCTTTTTATTCACTTTTGGTGTATTTGGCATTGGTTGGGTATGTATAAATAAATACTTTGTGCTTTGATGAGGAATACTAATATTTGTTTTATCATTTTATCATTGACAAATAGTTGATTGATATCTGTATGATTCCCGGTATGGTTGAAGACTGGAACTTTAAACACACTGCTCATCCTGCCTCTGCCACTGCCCAGCCTCCCTCTGTTATGATTGTCAATAGCAACACTTCGCCAGTGGTTCATGCTCAATCACCTCCACCTCCACCAGGATACCAGTATCCTACCCAACCACAGGGCTATCCCCCCCACCAAGGCTACCCACCTCAACAAGGCTATCCACCACAACCCTATGTTGCCTCACCACCCCCTCCACAAGGCTACCCAATCGATAACCCACAAGCACCACCTGCCGCATACTATCCACCACCAGCCAATGCCCCTGGCTACCCTGTTGATCAAAATGCTCAAACAATGTATCCACCTCAACCAACTAAACCAATGTAAATACTCCCTCTCTCATCCATTGATGTTTGTGCGTATGATGCACTCCACTTTACTCTTTTTTGATGGTACTCCATCAACTTATTTTTTACTTAATAAATTCATATCCTTATTTTTATAATATGTGATTGATTGTTTGCGTGAGTGTTTCTCTTTCTTGTTTGTGTTGTGGATAAGCTGTTCATATGCAATCCAATCTAAATTTTAGAAATTTTAAATTTTTTTAAAATTTTTTTTTTTGTTGTTTTTTTTTTTTTTCAATCACCATTTTTGAACAGTTGCATAATTCCTTTTTGATAAGATATCAGTGCTCTTCAATACACACACGCCTGATACTCTAATAATCTTAAGATTTTATTTATACAATCTTTTGGGCTAGTGTTTCATTTTCATTTTTTTTTTTATTTTTTGCATTTTTTCTTTTATTTTTTATTTTTTTTTTACTCTTTATCAACCCGATAAAAATAGCTAACTTACTTATTACTTGTTTTAGTCAGTTCCATCATCAACACTCTAAACAAAAAAAAAGAGTAGTTTGTGTGTGTTTGTTGTATGGTAGTCTACTATAATAGGAGTAATAATAGTAATAAAAAAGAGGAATCTAGACATAAATAGAAAAAACACACAGCAATAACAACAATAACAGAAATCTATATTTATATATTATATTAAATGATTCATCAACAACAAACACAACCTCAAATGCTACCTCAAGACCAGATGATGAATGTAAACACTATGAACCTAAATTGGAAAGCATCCATTACCACAGAGGAAAGAACAGATAATGCCAATAAATAGTACTGTATTCTTTTTTAGGCATCCACAATGATGTTTCATACATATATAGTATATAGTGTGTATGTACGCATACTAATCTAATCCAATCTATTATCTATTTATATATTGTAGCTTTGATTTATTTCAAACCACATACCCATCATATCCGAGAGACCAATTATTTCAGAAAGCACGTGCAGTAGAGGATGAAGTATTTAATCAAAGTTCATTATCTTCGGTAATTATCTTTCTTCTTCTATAGTATAATTATTATATTATATTATAATTAACATCAGAAAGAGAGATAGAGAGAGAGATCTATTATTCTTTTTTTGGTGATCTACTTTTTATTATTTTATTTACTAATAATAATAATAATTATAATAATAATCTTATAATTATCATTTTATAGAAAGAGGATTATATTTCAGCAGTAGCAAAGAGATTATATCAACTTAAACAAAGATTATTACAAGCTCAACAAGCACAACAACAACAGCAACAGGTTCAGCAAGTACAACAACCACAACCACAACAGCAACAGCAACAAGTACAGCAACAACCACAGCAAATTCAAAATCAAAATATGAATGGAAATGGAGCTTATCAACAACCTCAACAACCTCAACAGCAACAACAACCAAATGGTACATATACAGCACAACAGCAACCTCAACAGCCACAAACTTATGTTCAAAGTCCCCAACCACAACAATATCAAATGCAACAACATAATAGTAATAACACACCACAACCCATGCAACCGCAACCACAACCACAACCACAACAAAACTATGGCCAACAACCAATGTATACACCTCAAATGACCCAACAACAGATGATGCAACAAAATCTATTAAAGAAACAAGCAGCCCTACCCCAACAGCCCCAACAACCTACACCTCCAATCGCATATAATAAACCACAAGCTCAACAACCACAACAACCACCTCAAGGTGGGTATAAACCATCACCACCTATGGGAGTCAATACCGCCCCTAATCAATCACCCAACACTGCCATCTCACCACCCAATGCCAATACAATGATGATGGCAAAACAAAATATGATGGGTAAAATACCAACTCATTTACAACAACCAATGAACACTCCATCACCTCCACAACTCGTCAACATGAATATGAAACAATCACCCCAACAACCTCAATTACCCCAACAACAGCCACAAATACAACAACCAGTCACTCAACAACCACCTCTACCAAACAACCATATGCAAGCTAAAAAACTACCCGCCAAACCACCAGCAACTCCACCATCATCTATTTCTAAACAACCACCACCCATTCCTCAACAACCACCACCTCAACAACCTCCTACACTATCACAACAACAACATCATCAGCAACAACAGCAACTACAGCAGGTCATTATTACTAGTACAACCAATCATTCACAACCAGAACTTCAACAAATATTTTGGGAAAAAGTAAATACATTAAAGAAAAATATACCAGAGTTTGAAAGTATCTTTTCAAGAATAGTTGAAAATTCACAAGGTAATTCGCAAAAGATTGAGGCATTTAGAAAGAAATATTTTGAATGTATCAATCTCCTTAAAGTAACACCAGACACTGCTAAAGGTCCCTTGTCATTGGATGAATTAGTAGCCTCTGAAAAATATTTAATGAATATATATATTGTAAAGTATAATAATATTATTATCCTATCTCATAGTTTTATTATTAATCTTTATTTAAATTGACATTGAAATTAAAATTTAATAGAATGCAGTTACTGAAGAAGAACAAATTACTAAAATTTTGGCAACTATAGACGAGAAATCAAATGATAGTTTAATATTGTTTGAAAAGGATTTGATCAACTCTTATGAAAGAATAAAAAGATATTATCCCGATACAATGCTGAATAAAACAGGTGGTGTTTCGTCAAAACTTCCTACAACACTTTGGTTTAAAAATCCATCTTTAAACAATCCTTTTATCGGTGCTCCCAATTGTCAATATTCTCCCATTTTACCAAAGAAAAAACAAGAAATCATTTTAGACACCTATATGCCAGAGTTTAAAAAAGTTAAAAAAGGAACTTATGAACAATATGAAAAAGAACAGTAAGTATAAATTATTATTGTTATTCATTATTCATTGATAATATATTAACAACACAAATATTATTATATTTCTAGAAATCTTTTATTTAATTTAAAAAAAGAGTTGATTGAATATACCAAACAAGATAATACACTATTGCCTGCACAATTAATTGATAAAGATGTTTGTATTCATTTTATAAAATGATTGTATTTCTTTATATTTATTATTAATATTTATATTTTATAGACAATAGTTATTACTCAAATTTTAAATTTGGATCAAGAATTAAAAATTTCAACAACAAAATCATCATCAATATCATCATCAACAACAACAAATAATTTATATATACATTTTAATACAAAACAATTTTCACCAATTTGGAAAGGTAGTGAAAATAATCCACCAATGTTTATTACAACAATACCTTCTATTCAAATCTCGAGCGATGGAGAACTTTATTCGATTCAACCTCTTTGTAAAATATATTGGGATAGAGCAGAAAATATCATTAAAACATTTAAACAATCACTTTTTAGAGCCGATAGAATTCATCGGGAACTACTGGAAATCCAAAAATCAAATCAATTTTCAATTGAAACCAAATTGGACTTGGATAAAGTTTGTTTGTTTATTCAATTTTCTTTACATTTGCAACAACTTTGTTATCCAATATCGATAATACTCGAAATTCCAAACGACTATCCCTATAGTGATGTTAATTTTTCATGGCCTCCAGAATATAAGTTATCTAGTTTTTTTAAAGACTTGGAATCAAAAATTCAACTCAATATTTCCCAATTAAAGAATAACAACAGTAGTAGTAACAACAACAAGGGTAATAATTTAATTTTACCATCCAATGTCACTATTTTAGCTGTAATCAAAATATTTGAAAAAGTTTTAAAACAAGTTGAAAAATAAAAATAGAAATATCTCTCTTTTTTTTTTTTATTTAAGCCACGCCACTATCATCTTTTTTTCCTTGATCATTATTAAAAGGTACCATTAAGGGACCTAGAAGTGTCATCATTTTTATTCCACTAATTCTTCTCCCAATCATTTACTATTCATTTAAATATGAACTCAAAGATATACACCTTTTTATAGTAATGAAATTCTTTTATATATTTATAGTTTTTGTTAATTTAATATTAGCCACCAGTTGTTATTCCCCTCCAGATATAGAAGGGGTAGTTGAATTCAAAATTGGGATCAATTTTAAATAATCCTTCAAAAATTGTCTTTATACATGCTTATGCCCCTTGGAGTGGTGCTGCTATAAGACTCAATATATTTTGGGGCATAATAGCTAGAAAACTCAAAAGCTATGATCAAGTTGTTATTGCAAGATTAAGTTTTATTAAAATTATGGAATTCTGTTTAAATTTTCCTGATTCTGAAAGGCATCATTCATCAATTTTTTACTTGAATAAATCAAACAAAATCCAGAGGTAACTTAGATCGTAATAATATTTATTTGAAAAATACACTAATCTTTTATAATTGAAAAAGATACTATGGTTTTAGTTTAGTTGAAGATATAAATACTTTTATCTTGGGTATATTAAAGGATCCTTCAAACACAGTGAGATGAATTAAAACTCAATAGAGATTTAAGATAAAATTCGAATTTTTTAAAATCAACTATCCCTTATATTAGAAACTAGATATATGATGAACATCATTTTCTATCTAAAAATTATTCTTTGATCCATTTTTTTGATTTCGGTGTACGGCATCAAAACCTTTGTGTGTTTATTAAATTAAATTTAAAAAGCTGCAGCGATTGGAATTGAGATAGGGGCGGCATTAAGCAATAGTTGGGTGTATATATTGTAGCTGTAGAGATAGTATTGAGAGCCAACGTAGCCTACAGAGTATACATAGTTAAGGTTGTTGGCATCTGGGACGTTGGCTTCTGGGATCGAGTTTGCGAAACTGGCCATAGTGGTGATTTGGAAAGTAGATGATTTCCGGTCAACAAAGGCCAAAGTGCTAAAACTTGAAGTATTGTCAGTGGAAACAATGACAGTAGCTAGAAGAGTGTTGGTGAATTTTGAATAAATCATATTGATTCTGAGAAATGGTTATTAGAGAGAATGCTATTCCTGATATATAAAATGAACAATACTTACGGTCCCTTTGGAGTTTCTGCAATATCAGAGAATCCAAACTTTTGTTCACTAATTTTGTGGTGGAGAGTAGAGTAGACATTGACAAATATACCACTACTGTTACCATAGGTGACAAAATAGTCTTCATTGGAGCCAAGAGTGCTGGAGTAGTAGTTACCATCAAGGATGTCATAGATTACAATGTCTAGGCTCAATTGATCTATTTTGCTTACTATTACCAATCCGTTTCCAGTTTGAGCAGTTGTCCAGATGTTGAATGGATTATTGTTATTGGTTTGGTCAGATGCTAAACCTCTGAGTTCAGCGCCTCCAGGGAAACTAAGGCTATTGATAATGCTCCATTCATCGCAATCTACAGTATAAAGGAATGTGTTTTGTGTAACCTATATCAGTGTGTTGTATTAGAGTAGTGTGTTTAATTTCAGACTGTTCTTACAATACATATTTAAGATACATACAGGATCAGTGGCAATAAATGTTAAAACTTGAGTATTATAGTTATAGGTACTTTGTTGATAATAACCACTATTGTATACAAGATTTGTGATGACAAGTGAGGGAGGGGGAGCGTAAGAAACATTCAAGTAATCTACTAAACCAATTTGAATGGAGGTATCTTCTGAATTTGAAATAACAACTCCATAGTTGGTAGCATGAGCTGATGGTGTGAATGTAACTGCACAAAGAAAAGCAATAAGGGAAAGTAAAGTCTTATTCATTGTTGTTGTAAACTTTTTTTGATAAGAATAATGACAATGATAGGGAAATCATTTTATAGGGGAGAATGGGGAGGCTTTCCGAAGGAGTGTTAAAAGGTGAAAAAGTTGCATAAAGATAATGATCGAAAAACTAAGAGTGTCCCACATGGAGGAGAAATTTTTTCCACCATAAAAATCTATTTTTTTCCCTTTCTTTTTAATATGTGTTGAGATTCTCAAATAGGCAAGAGGCTGGGAAAAAATATATATATAAATATACATGGTCCTAGTATTGAAGGAAACCTTATAATGTTTTAGTTTACAAGGCAATTTCTAATAGAGAAAGATAATGAAGAAAAAGAGTTATAAATCTCCAACTGGGTTTCAAATTGTTGACGATTAAAGGTTTTTTCACCGGGAAAATATTGTTTGGATATGATTTTTTTTGTAATTTTTTTTTTACTTTTTTTTAACAGACGATATGAGTCACAAAAACTGATGACATTTCATTGTTATCAATAATATTTTGTAAAATTACTTTGTAGATATTCAGCACATACTCTTTTTTATTTTCCAATTCAGACATATATTCGTCAAGAGTACAAGATGAAATTCTTATTCACTGTATCATTAGTTTTAACTATATGTATTTTATTATCATGCAGTGTTGATGCTGCTCGTCCACCACAACTACCCGAAGGGGTCGTTGAGTTGACAACTGAAAACTTTAACCAAATTGTAAACAATCCTTCAAAACATGTGTTTGTTCACGTGTATGCTCCATGGAGTGCTCATTGTAAAAGATTGTTCCCACTATTTGGTGGGTTGGGTCGATCATTCAAAAACAATGATCAAGTTGTTATTGCAAGATTCAATTGTGTTGATAATCTTGAATTCTGTGAAGCACAGTTTCCAGAAGTCCAGAGCCAATATCCATCGGTTTACTTCATTGATAAATCAAATGCTAAACACATGTAAGTTTTTTCAATAATAATAACAATACATAAACATCCAACTAATATATTATTAAAAAGGTACAATGGTCCAAGAGAAGTTGCAAATATGGAGAATTTCATCTTAAACAAAATTAATGAAGTCTCTAGAAAAAGATCAAATGACGAATTATAATCAACAACAGCAATAAAATGATGCCCATTGGCAAATATAATCATATCTTATAACAAGATGTGCTTGTTTATTCACTAGATAAAGTTAAAATAGATTCTAGTGGAGAGTTAAAGAGTTGAGAGAGTGAAAGACTTGTAATGGTTAGTGGGAGTTTACCATCATAGTTTATGCATTTACAGAGTTTAAGATTTGTAATTGTTGGAGGTACCATGGATGGGGATAAAATCTTTTCAGACTCGTTTAGTATTAAAGATGTTATATGACTGGGAACTTTATCGATGGGAAATAGTTTTCTATTTGACAAAAGTTCATCGCCCAATTCCAACTCTTGAACAGAGGCTGGTAACCATTGTAAAAGATCATCGTGATAATATCCTCTTTTAATGATCAATGTCTTAAGATACGCAGGTAATAGTTGTTTTGATAAGTTGTGTTTAAAATTAACACCAAATTCTAGATGCGTGATAGAGTCTGGCAACACGCCACTGTTTATCACTTGATTGTATTCCCTACCAAACACCACAGTATCCACAGTATCTGGTATTGAGTGTGGATAAAGTATTTGATTATAATATTTGTCAAACACAATTGATTTGATACCCTTGATTAACGTGTGTGGTTTAATCAAGGAATTAAAACAGTATTTTGTGTAGAGGTGCAATTGGGATTGACTAAAGTGGGTATTTTGATCCTGGGCCAATACATTGTCATTATACGCTGTCCATTTGTCTGTGGAACAAACTATACTTTTGCAAGTCTTTGGAATCTCGTTGAATGCAATATCTACATGTTCATTAAAAGACAAATATCTAATATGAGGTGGAGGAGGCGGAAGAGAAAAGCTTTTTCTAAAAGACGTGATTTTCAACAGAGATACAGTCTCTGGAATATTATTGTAGGACGGTATATTTCCAATACACAGATACTTTAATCCACAGGGGAGGGGTTTGTAGATTGGCTGTGTGAATTGGGACCCAAACGTCAAAAACTTTAAATTTGGCGGAAAATAGACATTTGACAAATGTTGATCAAAACGTCCGTAAAATCTAAGATCGGTGACACTGTCGGGCAAGTGATGGATATGATTATCAAACGAGTGGCAAAATATAATCGTATGTACGTTGTTGGGAATTATATCTCTTTCCACGTCTTTGCTGCAATTCCAAACCAAGTGGGTGATTTTTTTAGACACTGGTTTACTTGGATTGTAGATCTGGTGGTTGGAAATCAACGGGTGTTTGGGAATTTTGGTGTCAATGAGATGGAATTCTTTGAAAATGAGCTTTTCAATTGTTTTTGGGAGTTGGAAAACAAAAGAAAGGGTTAGACAGAAATCAAGTTTGAGTATCCTTACACTTGCCGGTATAACTTTCAAGAGCTCTTGGGATTCACTGTGGAGATGGAGAGTGGTGACAGTGTCTGGGATTTTAAATGGTTCTTGATTGGCCTTTTTTAAACCCAAATAGGTGACAGAGGGTGGTATCCAATCAACTTTATCTATGCTTTCTATTGAAAAAATATACAGCTTTGTTATCCAGGGTGGTACAATAATGCTGAGATCATAATGACAGCCCAAAGTGGTTGTATTTGGGTGTATCTCTGAAAGATCATTGACTTTGTCGGAAAGATATAAGCCTTTTATGTTTGGAGTTGAAACTATCGTGTTTTTTGTTTTAATAATTAGATTATCATAGTTATTTGCCCGAGAAAGAATTTCACTCCTCGACTCGTGATAATTAAAATTAATAAAACTAGGTGCCATATCATCTATAAAGTTCTGGATCATTCTTTTCAGGGAAATATTTCTGTATATCTTGAAAAATGACTCATTATCAATAGAGTTTATTGTAATACTATGTATTGTATGTGATATATTAGTATTGAATAATGATAGGGCATAGTAATATTTCTATACCTACAAATGAAGTGGTTTATCAGTTTGAGGTTCAATCGTTTCGTTGTTATCTTTATCTTGATTGATTAAAAAATATTGATAATTTGAATCGTCCAAATACAGAGAAAGGTCTTGAACAAAGCCTGGAATTTCGTCTGGAGAAACTGGATCTTTGGTCATGATTTTCAATTGTTTAATACTTGAGGAAAGGTTGCTTAATTCTATTGATCTACCATTATAGTGTAAGGAGAGCATTGTTAAATTTGGGAAGGTTTCAATTAAATGATTTGGTTGTCCATATATATTTGATTCATTTTCAATAGAAAGATCCTCTACCATTGTGGAGTCAAAGAATTGTTGATTTGACAATGACTCAAATACATTGTTGAATCTATTTAATCTTAATATTAATTTTCTAGTATTTGGCAAAGGCTTGGTTAATTCAAAGGTTTTGTCTTGTAAAAAGTCCACATCGAAGCAGTCTAGTACTGTGGTGGTTGGGTCAAGGATTGAGGAAAAGTCTGTGCTTTGATACAATGGTAATCTGGTGGTGAGATGTTTGATTTTTGGCAATATGGAGCCTGGAGATATCTTGATTTGATTCTGGAGAGACATTAATGATAAATCTGTAACAGAGCTTGGTACCACTACCTCTTGCGTGTAATCTCTTCCATAGTAGAGTTGAGTTAGCGTCGGTGGGAGCATCTCCATTTTAATTTGTTGATTAAAACAATCACCAAGATCAAGGCTAACCAATTTGTTGCAAAATACATGTTGAGCACCACCGTTGTTCAATTCGTTCGAAGCGATGGGATCTTTGTAATAGATATCCTTTTCCAAGAATATAACCCTGTTTTTATAAAAGGGATCAATGTCTACAAATTGAATAGAGGAAGGTACAATAATGTTTTCAAATAAAAAGGTTTCTCCAATATTGATCTTTAGGAACCTGATCGACTCTGGTATGTATCCTCGTTTGAGTAACCAGTTGTTGGAATATCCATTCTTTCTCGTTATCCTGACCTCCAAATATACAGTAGACATGGGTATTTGCGTGTTGCCGTAAATCATTTGATCAAAATCCACCAATGCTAGATACCTTAGATTTGTTGGAAAGTTGATAAGAGATAAACTCTGATTATATGATTTGAATTTTATGCTCGTGATAGAGTCTGGGAGTTGATCTTGGCTAATTGGTTTATTAAAATCGTAAAACTCGATATGAGTGACCGAGGTAGGGATCTCTAATGATCGTATGGCGATATCATTGACCCAATGGAGAGATAAAGTGTTGGCAGGGATCTCTTGTTGGTCCGTAGTTTTGGTGTATATGGTGGGACATTCTTTTTCTTGTCTTTTTACAATACCGTTGATCGACAGAGTTTTAACAGTGTTGGGAATGGATTTCTCCTGGCCATCATACTTTGTAAAGGTGATATCCAAAGACTCGATAAAGCTCGGAATCAAGTTATCGACAGATGATCTCTGTTTCTTTACTGTGAGATGATGAACACTTGATGGAATATACTTAACCATCTCGGGGAATACACTGGGTACCGACAAAGTTGCCACAGAAGAGGGTATGTAATCGCCAATAAATATATCGTACAAATTTGAAGTGAGAATCTCTATGGATAAGTCTGTAACGGTCTTTGGTATGTAGTCACGTGGCAAAGAATAATGGTTAAAGGTATAGGTATTTTTCAGATTTGAGTAAGCACTTTCAAAATACAACGCCAAGCGATTAATCTGCTCGGGTATTGGTGGAAGAAGATCAACGTTTGGTGTGCCATCTCGGTTTCGACACACTACTATACAGAGTGATGTAATTTCAACCGGCAAAGGATGACTTGGATACCAACCATTTGATTTCTCTTCACAAATATAGATTCCAATATACTCTATCTCTCCTCTTTTATTCTCCCTATACTAACTATTAATACACAATTCCAATTATACCTAGACTAAATATTGTATTTGTATACACATAGAGAGATATTTACCATCTCATAAATTTTTTTTCAAATTCTCTGGGAAATTCGCTTGGGACCTTGATTTGGGATTTAAAGAAAAGAGATTTAATATAATTGTAAATAAAGTACAACAGCGCAACAATCATCTTTGTATGACTTTAAATGTAGATTCATATATAAATCTACATTTAATATATCTAATTTTAATTACAAAAAAAAACAAAAAAAAAAAACAAATGTTTTGTTTTTACAATTTCCTTTTCAAGAAAGACTTTATTTCAATCTGCCAAGGTTCAAGAGTCCTTTGATAAAACCTCCTTTGGTTTGTGTAGTTGGAGGTGGTGCAGGTGGGGGTGGGGGATTGGCGTTACTGTTGTTACTTATCTCTGTTTCTTTATCTTTGGATGGTGTGTTTATATCTTTTTCTTTGTCGTTTAGATATATGTCAAAGAGATGGATATCTTGAAGACCTATGGCAAGAGGATCGCCAATGTATCTTTGTTTGAGTTGTTCACTGAGTTTGGAGTATGCGTAGGCCAGGATATGTATTTGTTTTAGGTCGTTGAGGACAACGAGAATATTCCGGGGGATAACAACCGATCCGACGACTTCGTAGAGAAATTCGACAATGTCTTGGCTGCCCTTGATCATGGCAGAGTCAAAGACGTTTTGCCAGGGGCTTTTGGTCGTCTCGTACTTTTGTTGCGGAGTGAGGTAATCGTGCGAATTGTATTTGACGGGATTGGTGGGATAGCTTTGGAGCCTGTCTTGGTTAAAGTAAAAGTACTGCACGATGGGCAGATGCTGGCAGGAGCCAAGATTGTTCATTACTGGAACGGTCGGCACGAGTTTAAAGTTTTTCAAGAGGAACTTAACGGTAGAGAGGTCCTGGCTCGAGATGCCTCTGGCCAGGGTGTTGGAGCTGACATAGGTCGATAGCGGGGTGGGGTGGTTGCGATGGAGCCACTTGATCAGCCCGATCTTGCCCTTGCCCGCAGCATTGTCGATAAACTGGGTGGATATGAGCTCCTTGCCTCCATTGTTGTAGAGCAGGTAAAAGATGTCGGTGTCGACATAGGCCTTGTCCATGACGTATTTGTCAAAGGGCACCTTGCGTTGCGTGAGGTACTCGACGATGCTCTCGTGGGCGTGTTCGACCGCCGACAAGTACAGGGTGTTGGTATCCTCGAAACCGATCTTTTTGTAGAGGTAGGCAAAGATGCTGCTGGCGCCCTTCTCTGCGGCCTTCTTGAGCGTTTGGCCGACATGGAAACGCTTGCGTTGGTCGGAAAAGTCGATGTTGGCAATCTTTTCGACCAGCAGCTGGACCATTCCATAGTACTTGTCGTGTGTCCCCAGCTGGCTCCAGTTGAGGCTGTCGGTGTACCGGAATCCCTGTTCGTACAAAAAGTCCATGATGTCGAGTCGATTGTACAGACAGCACTCGATGACCAAGCTGCGCGATATCTCTTTGTTGACAAAGTAGACCAAGCCATCCTCAATTCTCGCGCCGCTCTGCTCCCACAGGGCGACAAACACATCAAAGGGTGCGTCTTTGCACGCTTTGATTAAACAGAGATCCGTGATTCGCACTCCCTTATTGAGGTAGGTGCTCAGCATGGTAAGGTCGACAAACGAGTTTTTAATATTGGTGCACGACAACAACATGTAGTCGACAGGCACTGCCGACGCCTCTTTGGTGAGAAACTGGTACACGTCCCACACCCCCATCTTGAACGACAGCAAGGCGAGCTTATTCAATGCCGCCTGGCCAAAATGCACCCACAAGTGCTCGACAGCCTCTAGTTTGCCATCAAACGTATCAGACGAGATAATGTTGCTGAGAATATCATTTAATCTACTGACGCCATTGGTTCTTATCGAATACACGGTGTCAAACAAATACTTGAACATCTTGAACGTCTGTGCAAAAGAGTACAACGAGAGATACTCTTCTCCCTTGATCTTTTCAATGGGCTGACTGCCGTCCCTGAATCTAAAGTTGAGTAACAAAAACTGCAGTAGCTCCAAATTACTCGTAAGTATCGCCTTTGATATTGTCATGGATGTAACATTTAGTTTTAGTTTTAAATCATATAAATACTGTATATGGTATATATGAAACATTAGTAAAGGTTTAGTCAGAGATACACAACAACAATATAACAACACATACATGCAACATCTCCAAATTATTATTCTGACATGCAAACTCGAGATACCTTTCATCGGGTTTAGAGTATCCCTTGTCGACAAGATATTTCACAATGTCAATGTTGTTGCCTTGGATGGCGTATCGCACGATTGGAGGATTTCTAATGGGAAAGTAGTGAGAGTATTTTTCAAAACACTGTTTAAACAATTTGAAATCCTTGATCGACATGATAGATGAAGCATTTGATCCTATCATCAAGTACTCTTGTCTGTTCATTTTATATTCCAATAGGCTCCAATGTTTATTATTGATAATGAAACCCAAATCAAATGCATCTTTATATTGCACTGATCCTCCTTTACTCTCTATATTTAACAATCTGACTGCCTTAAAAATACTCTTTGATATGTATTTATTATTGAAAAACAATATGTTAAATAGCTGCTGTCTTTCAGTTGGACTTGTATTGTTACTATCATTATTACTATTACAATTACTATTATTACTATTATCTATATTTAACAAATCTATTTCTTTGGATAGTCTTGATGTTTCATCTTTATCATCATCAATATTATTATTACTATTACATTTACTATTATTATTATTACAATTACTATTTGTTGACATTTATATTCTATTTAATCTATTCTGATCATATTTACATTTTAATTTACTGCAAGTCAAATCAAAAAATTTAAAAAAAAAAAAAAAATACTCATTAATTAATAAAATATGGATTTATATATAATTCATTATCAATTTATTCAACTATGTATTCAAGATAGAGTTGTATAGATATTATTTGAAGTTGAAGTCCTTGATATTATAATGGTCGACCAATTCTATATTCCTAACATGATTATATCATGTTTGGTTTAAAATCTAGTGCTAAATTATCAAATAAGAAATCCTATATTGAATAGGGAAAATACTTTAATTCTTGTAATAAGTGGCTTCATTACAAGTAAAACAAGTTTTTTATAATTCAATACAAATTTTATCTATTTTTAACCCAATCAAATTGATGATATCTAACCCCAAGAATCATAAAAAACAATCCCACTTCTATCTCCCAATTTTTGTGAACTTCATTAATTATTATTATTTTATTTTTATGGCTAATAATTATTGATATAAAAACAGCTCATGTACAACTTCATTTTAATTTATTGTACATTTACATTTTATATATTTAAAATGTCAAAATTAAAAAAGTTGGTAGATGAGCAAATTCAAAATTTCTTAAACAAATTTGACAAAGATAAGAATGGAGAAGTAAGTTATGAAGAATGTGTTAGTTATTGGAGAAGCCAAGGAGTCAAGGACCCAGAGCATATCGCAAATGTTATTTTTATTCAATATGATAAAAACAAGGATTCAAAAATAAGACTTGATGAGTTAAAAAATGTTTGTATTTAGAGTTTACTCATTCGATAAAGTTTATTGACCCCACAATTGTTTTCAACAAATTAGGGAGTTGTCAAACTTGCTGCTGCTTATACTTATTCCCTTCTTCATGAATTAAACTTGGCCACCTTTTTAAGTAGATTTGATAAAAACAACGATGATAAAATCTCCTTTGATGAATTAGAAAATGAGTACAAGAGATCTGGTTCCAAAGACCCAAAGGCAGCTGCTGAATGGATATATCATTCCATGGATAAGAAATCAGATGCCACCATAACAATGGATGATCTTACTAAATTCTTTGAGAAAATTGATCCAAAAAAAATGGGTACCTATAATGCCCCAAAATAACTACATACCTCATTGCTAAAATTCTCTCAACATGGAGTCAAAATCATCATTATGATTCTTTTCCCAAACAAAGAAATCATTAAAATAGAATAAACTTGACTTTGAAAAAAATAAAAAAAGTAGATAGGGAAACAAAACAATCACTATTTTTTTAAAAGAGAATGAAATGACTGGACACATGAGGTTTTCAATCAAAGTTGTAGCTATGATTCAATATGTGATTATGAAAATTGTAAGATAGACTTATTAAGTTCCAAAACGAAGATGCTGCTGCCCTCTAATTTGTCATTCCTCGCAGTTTTTTTATTTTTTCTTGCTGTCAAATCTTTTATTAGATCAATTGTTTTTTTTTTAAAATAAAATGTGAATTTGATGGAAGCAACAGTAAATTTACAAATTTTTTATTTCTCTATAACCACCCAATTTGAATCTAGTGTAGAATTTTTAAATTCACCTTGACCCGTGGCCCAAAAAGAGGGACTTTGTAAAGCTTCTGTAGTTCGAGTGCTGCTGATGATGGATGTTTCAATATCTGTAATGTTATCATCAATGTGCATGGTAAAAAATTCACCGCTATTGTAGCCAAAGTGTTTGGTAAATGGTTCAGAAGAATCGCCTAAAGCCAAGGCAGGATCATAAGGCACCCAGCCAACATTTCCTATAAAAAATTCACCTTTGACGTGGAATTGGAATTGAGGGCTTTTATCATGACCACTCTTTGCCCAACGACCATACAGACCACGAGCTGGAATTCCGTGACATCTGAAAATAGCTGTGCAAAGACGAACAAATCCTCCGCAATCTGTGTGACGAGTACTGATAGTGTCTATGACCCGTTTACCAGTGACCACAGGGAAATGGTAGACAAAATGAACTTTGATAAATAATAATACACGATAGGCAAAAGCCAAGGCAGGCTCATAGGTGCCGTCAAACAAGAGTCTTGGATGGAGATTGTATGTGTTGAGCCATTCTCTGAATTGGGGATCAGAGAAATTAACCAATGGGGTCTCTCGGAGATGATACACCTTGACATGCTGTTGAAGGGGTGGGGCTGGGGCATCAATTTGACCTACTTTTGTTAATTTACAACTAAATAGTTGAGCTTCAATTACAAATTTAGATACCACTTTTTGTTTAGATGATTCTGGTCCATTAGCAACTATTGTCTTAAAGATAAAATGACTACCTGCTTTAATCATAGTACCAGGAGCCAACTCTGTAGATCCAGTGTAATCGTATGCATTAAAACTAACAGCACAAACAGTTTGAGATGAGATTGGGGTTGGTGGGGCAGACATTACAATAGCCCAAGTCTTTACTTGGGTAGAGGTAGGGTAAGCAAACAAAGTTGTTAATTCACCTTTATATTGTTTGGTAGGTTGCCTAATTAATTTAAAATTACCATTCCACACTAATTGATTTATAAAGTATTAGTATCCCTATTTATCAAGACTATTATACTTTTACTTACTTTCAATATGTTTATTTACATCTGATAAATATCTGGCCTGTGTTGATGGTTGAGAAAAAAATCTTGAAGGATAAATGGTCCATTGAGTGTGAATATCATTTCTATCACCGGTGTTTGCAACCAAGAATCCATCTTTATCATATCCTATAAGAGGACCATGTACTGTATTATTTTCAATTCTAGATAAAGAATTGGCCATCAGGCAAATTTTACCATCTGGGCTCCATAATGCTTTTAATTTACAAGTATTGTCTTGAATTTGACTAAGTACCACTTTACAATGTTGATTTACACACAAATAATAAGATGTTTCTGCTATAATAGTTTTTAAAAAGAATGTGTCTTTTGAAAGTACAATATTCCATTCATATCTCTTTTGTAAATCTTGATCAAACCTTACTTTATATAAATAAAGAGTTGGTGAGTTTTTAATTACTATAATTATTTTAAAAAAAAATTTATGAAAACATATCAATATACTTACAAACACCATTACTATTTACACCTATAAAGTAGTTACATCTAGTGTATTTATTTGTACAACCAATTCTAACAGTTGGATTATTTTTAAACTCTATGATAGTATTCTCCATTATCTGAGAGTGTGTTACTTAGCTAAATTTTACGATTTTGAAAAGTTTTGGTGATCACTCATTTTAAACTAAAAAAGTAGCACATTTCTATGTTACTAAGAAACAAAAAAAACAATAGAAACTTTTGACTAAATTCCATCTGCATACGTGATTATTTTTTGCATTCTATGAAAATTTTTTTCTCTAAGAAGCAAAAATTTTTTTTTTTTTCCGTTGAATTTCATAAATCTTGTTTCAATGCCACAATAATCTTTGTTTTTCAGGAAAATTTTGAACAAAATGTAAAAATTTAGTGATGAAGCTTTTCAGTTATCTGCTAAAACCGAAAAATTACTCTTATTATAGATCATTTTTCAGCATACCACCAACCAAGTTAAAATGGCTCAATTACTTTTGTATTGGCTCAAAGGTGAAGGGACCCTTTACCAATCACAAAAATGAATCTGAATGGTGGAGTCTAAATCAAATCTAAAAAAGTTAGTTTATATTGTACAAGATGTGAGAGTAAATCGTAAACTTGGTTGTATGGACTTAGTATTTTTATGTTCTCAAGGGAATTATTAAAGAATCTATTTTTTATTTTTAAAAATAAAGTTTACAGGTAGATCCACATGGAATATTGTACTTTCAACAGCACCACTCAAATAAGAGTGCTCTCATTTGGGTGCACCAGTCAAATTGAATTTAAAAATTCTACACAAAACGGTAGAGAAAAATAAATAGACATTTACATCAAATTCACATTGTATTTCAAATAGTAATAATAATTAAATTATTATAATTAAAAATATATCTTTTTTTTATTTTATATTTTTTCTAAAAATTAAAAATATATTGGAATAAACACACTCTCCCCTATTGAAATGGTTAAAAAAAACTTTTTTTTTTCAAAGCAAATTTTTACCTTTTTCAGCAAAAAAAGCATATACTATGAATCAAATCACAGAGTTTAGAACAGGTAATTCTATAAGATTAGGTTTTAAAGAAGGTTCTTCAGATAATTTCATTGGTGTAGAGAATGGGTCATGTAAGATTTTATACCTATTGATTTAGATTTAGATTAATATATAGATTATATATATAGATTATATATATAGATTATAGCTATACATCTCAGTAGATCTAAATCAAATATTATTAATACATCTAAACTAATTTAATAATAATTATAAATAATAGTTGTAATAGATCAAGATCTATCTAAAAAGTATGAATGGGTTATAACTTTGAATAAAGATTTAAGCTTTTGTTTTAAATCAAAAACAGCGGGATGTTATCTTGGTGTTGATCAACAATGTTTAAATGTCGTTTTAAATAACAATCCTCATAATTTCAAAGTACTATGGAGATCAAACGGGAAAATAAGTTTAATGTCACACATGCATTGTAAACAAACAAATATCAATGGTAAAGAAGGTCCTCTTATCGGATTTAACTCTGATGGTTATTTAATAGGTAACGCAGACATTGATAATTGCATTCAATGGGATATTCACCCTGCAAAACTACCTTCTCCTCCAAGTAATGCTGCCAAGTTATTATCAAATTATAACAAACATTTAGAAAGTAAGTCTAGTATAGTGATAATCATGGTAAATATATATTAATAAATAAACAATATAGTGTGGAGAGGATCATTTAGTTTAGTACAAAAACCAACAAAACGTGTAAAGGCAGAGTTGGCAACAACATTTAGTTATCCAAATGCCAACATTAAAAAATGGGTTATGATTTTACCTGCACCACCCTCACCAACTCAAACACAAACTATTCTCAGTGCAAGATATGATCTTTATGATTGTAGAGGTGTAAATATGATTGCCCAGGGCACGATGATCAACACCCACGCACATTATATATTTAGAGCTGTTGCCGAAAACCCTCCACCCGATGCGACCAAAACTGTAATTTCCAAATGTATTATAGAAGCCCAACTATCAAGTATTAAACTGACCAAAGGTCCCGCCCAAGCCCCTGTGGCTCCGCTTCCAGATCACGTAAAGAGATATCATATGCTTGAAACTCCGAAAATGAATTACAAAGATCCTGTATTCAAGGAATGGTTAAATACCCATCACTTGCATCCCATGTTACTCTCAGACGGGTCCTACGAGCCCATCCTCTGCTATGCATATAGAGTGTTTATGTTCATCAAGGTGCACTTTAACTATATATACCCCGTAGATGATGGACGAAAAGCCACCGACTCCATTTTAACCCGTAGCACAGATTGCGGCGGCTTTAGTATTCTCTTTAGCTCTGTAATGAGAGCCCATGGTATTCCCTCAAAACTCATGTTTGGACATTGGGCTCAGAGTGGTATTCAATACCACGTTAAAGGTGAGTTTTATGTAAATGGTTTAGGATGGGTTCCATTCGACATGGCCGCTGGTGTGGGTGATAACCATGAACCCTTTACCTATAATTTTGGACAAGATACAGGTGAATTTATAACTCTTCATTTTGACGATGACATCAAAGACATTCATACCACCATCCACAATACCAATCAGCGTATTGATTGGGGTCAATTACCCTGCTTTTGGATCCATGGTGAAGGTCCCTTTACCAATCTCAAATTTGAATCTGATTGGAAAGTAGTCTAAATCTAACTGTAAATAAATTATGGTTCTTATTGATATCCAATTTTTCACAGGTTTTTTTATTTTATTTTTTTAGCAGATTTTTTTTTTAGATTTTTTGAAATCTTTTCATTGAAAGCACCCCACCCCTTTCTTGTGCGATCGCAGGGGTGCAAATCATTATCATTATTATGATGCATAGTTTATTTGTTTTTATTTCATAAATATTTATAAACATATAGACATGAATTCTACAGTTGATCAATTATTTAGATTTACATTTAGTCAAATAGTCATTCGAAGACATATATTTAGATGGGTTGCAAAGTTGAATAATCCGAGGAATATAAACACTCGATCACAAAAGTATGAACAAATCAATGATTTAAAATGGGTGATTGAAAATAGACATTTTGGGCTACTTAGAGACAAACTAAAGAGAAACGAATACTTGTATTGCTATCCACAATATTTAAAGATCATTATGCATATCAGGGATCTGGAGCTGTTTAAGCAATGCTTTAGTAAATATAAACTATACTTTCCTCTGAACGGTTGGTATCCGCAGACGATAAAGATGGCTGTCGATGCAAATAATTATATTGTGATGCGCTATTTAATACAATGCGGCTTTAAGCCCTGCTCTCGGTCATTTGAGCAAGCAGTTAAACTTAGAAATGCAGATATGGTGTGCTTCTTGGCACCGCTGGTAGAGAATTTGATCATCACTGATGAGTTGATTGATCAGGCGATTGATTCGTGTAAAATAGAAATTGTAGAAAGGGTATTAGAGTTGGCCAAGAACTGCACAGTGAAGCCCAAGCTCAAACTACCAATGGATAGAATAAGAAGGGCACTTTCCACAGGCAAGGTGGAGATACTAAAGATCTTTGAAAAAGAAACACCATTTGATTATGATGATCTGGACTCGACTTACTTTGTTGCCGCCTCCAGTAGTTTGGAGATGTTTGTCTACTTGTACGAAAGATATGGAGAGTGTTTAAAGACGAAAAAGGATGCTTGGTCTTTTTATTTAATCACAGATAGAGTATCTTATGAATGCGCCAGAAGAGGTGATGTGGATATCATCAAATATATCTATGAAAACAAGTTGGTCGACTCTGGCCAACTCCTTTCTCGATCACTGTCTATTCTGAGATTTGGACAAATAGAGGTATTTAAATGGATTAGAGAGCACTTTTTGCCTGCAAACATAGGCCCCATTGAAAAGACCTATATATGTGATGTCCGCGGTAGTTTGATGTCGCTGGAAAATGTGCGATATCTCTATGACTTGGGGTTGTCCATCTCATCCAATTGCCTCTTACAAGCCATCAGATTGCAACCAGAGGTCTTTATATTCCTCTACAATCACGCCAATTGCAGCTCCTTTAATAGTTATTCTCCAGAGATGTTTGTATACGAATGTGTCAAATACGACAATGCAGAGGTTTTGTTGTATTTAAAACAACATGGTTCCAAGGTAGTCATTCGACCCGATGCTTGGGACAAGAGTGGAAGCAACGATAAATGTCTTGATGTGTTTAAATTAATATTCCAAGACGATCCTCCTCTAGAATCCGATGTTGGTAAAATTTCAACATCAATGAATAAAGCTGCCATTGGAGGTGCCCTCAAAGTATTCAAGTATCTCTATGAAATTAAGAAACAATGGCCCCAACAGTCTGTTTCAGAGGATTACCAATTCTACGAGTCTGCCGCCATGTATGGTCATTTGAATATTTTGGAATATCTTCACGAACAAAAGGCGCCTTTTATTGGATCCTCTGCAATGGTCTCTGCTGCCCAAACCAATCGTCTTGATTTAATAGAGTATTTGTTTGAACAAGGCCATAAATGTACATCGGTGGTACTCGAGACGGCAGCTTTCTATGGTCATTTAAGTATTATAAAGTATTTCGCTAGCAAAATACCAGATTTCCAACAACTCTGTACAGACCATGTCCTCTTCAACGCCATCAGAGAGTCTCGTGCATTGGTCGTAAACTATCTATTGACAAACAAACAATTGAACCAATTCAACCACTCTTTTGAAATGCTTTCTGAGCTAGGTAATTGTAATATCACCATTGTGGAGATGTTTCATAAATATAAATGGCTCAAAAAACCAGATTACACACAGACCCTCTCGCAATCAATGAGAAATGGGTACATTGAAGTCGTGCAGTTTCTCACTGAAAAACTTCATTACGACATCACAATAGACATGGTTCAATTGGCCATCAGCAGGAAAAACTCTTGGATTCTTGAATATCTCATTGAAATCCTAGACATGCATCCCATTCGAGATATATTAAAACCTCAAAAAAATGAAAAAAACTCAAATGATCCTTTTGTTTTATATATGGAAGATTATTTAACGAGATGTTTTCAAGTGAAATCAATGTTTCCTTTTTCTTTTTTTGGTAATAATAATAAAAAATCTGTAAAATAAATGTACATATATAAAATTTTCAAAGACGTAAAATTCAATTGCATAAAAAAAAATAAAAAATAATGCTTATTTTTTAAAAAATCACCCAAACATCTCATGGGAATCAACAACAATCCATACTCTTTCTCCACAGTAGAATCCCGCTCTGATTCAAAATTTCAAAAAAAATACTCAAATTTTCAAAAAAATTTTGCTTCTCGAGGAACTATTGTTTTCATCATTCTAATCTCTACTGAAATGAATTACAATAGCAATCAGGTCGTGGAAAATAACAATAGCATAAAAACAACAATAATAATATGAATCATAGTGATATTGATCAACTATACAGATTAATATTTAATAATATTTTTATATCTAAAAAGATATTTACATCTATATCTAAAATACAATATGGTCATAATAGTTTAAAATATGATGATATAGTTGATATTAAATGGATGATAGAGTATAATCATTTATCCTTACTCAGAGATAAAGCTACTAGAGGTTTTTTGTTGGATATTCGAGACAATGATTGTATCTATCGATTGGTGAATTTAGATTTAGATTTATTTAAACTCTTGTTTACTAGATACAAGATTGGCCAATCTTGTAAATCTGTCTTTGAAAAAGTAATACAAGCCAATAACCTCGATGCTGTGAAATGGGTATCTGAAAATGGATTTGCATATGAATTAAAAAAAGGTATTACATTTACTCTCGACAGTGATCCAAAGATCCTTATTTATCTAATAGAAAATCGGTGGTATAGAGTACATTATAATTCAATTATAAAGAATGATTCTTTAACTCGTAATACCGTGTACTCTCTACCAATTCTTCAAGTATTTAAACAACACACACCAACTCTAAACAATTTGCAAGCTCAAGAGATTATCAATTATTTATTAAAAACGCCCATTCCTTTGGTATTTGAAGTCCTCTCTCCACTATTTCAAGAAAATCTCAAGATTGATCAGATTCGATATTATTATATAGAATGTTTAGATACCTATCCAATCCTTTCATATATAGTTGAAAAAAACTTGTACCAACTACAAGACAAAAGAAAGTTTCGTAGTGCTTTACCAAGAATTAGGAATCTTTATAATATGTCACAATTGATTGATCAACTTTATAATAATCATAATAATTATAATAATATAAAATCAATTTTATTACAATACTTTCCAGTTAAATTTACAATGGATCAGAGTATTAGAATAGTTGATAATGAAAAGATTAAAACAAAGTTATTGTCTTTACCTATCGAGGCACTCACTCTATTATTAGATCATGGGCTTAGTTTCAATTCAAAAAATTGGATCATTAATAGTAGTTTTCAAGTGTTTGTATACTTGTGGAACAGATTCAAGAGTTTAAACCAATTGGTTATCACCTCCAATGAGATTGTTTATTATCCAATCGCAAGTGATAAAAAGAAATCTTTTGTCATAGATTTCAATCAATATTATAATCGACACCTCATTGATGTAAAGACCATCGATTTCATAATAAGAGAAGGATGTAGTAGAGAGAATTTTAGGGGCATAGGAATGAATTTCTACCAAAACTTGGCAAAGTATACAAATAGCAAACGAGATCAAAAGGAATTCATTATCATCAAAGATCTAGTGGGTCAACGATTTTTAAATGCCTTTTTAATCCTCAGCACTTGCATCGAGTTTGGAAATACAGTGTTGTTCAAGTACCTGTACCCCATTGGTTTGATAGACAATGATCTCAAGCAATTAGTCAACAAAGCCATACAGTTTCTAAGATTAGAAATACTAGAGTATTTAGGCTATGATATCTCAAGTTTGGGCGAAGGAGTGTTTAAAGGTATATTATCTGGTATAAAGTTGGAATTTCTCAAGCAAGTTTGTCAAAATATGGATAGAAATGCGGGTTCGACATCAATCAACCTTTTGAACAAGTTTATTAAAGACAATAGATACGAAAACGCCAAATACATGCTATCGGCTTTCACTTATGAATCAATGAATGATTTTTTACCTTCTCTACTCTGCTATTCGACCAGCGAGGTTATGATTGATTTGGTCTATAGAAACCGAGAGGCATTCAAAAGAAATTCAGACTCACTTGATAATTGGGCTTCTATTTTGGATTTGGCAACTACGGTTTTCGGCGATAGCTCTAAATAAATAATGTGTGTTGGCATTGATCATGAACAACGGATTCATTTGGAGCTCCTATTAGCTCTCAATCTCAATATTTGTCATCTGAATCTCTTACCACTTTACTATTTAGTTTCCACCGGATTTAGTTTTTTTCTCATTTTTTCTCACTTTTGGGGAGTTTTTTCAATTTGATGAAATTTCAAGATATTTTTTGTTAGTTTTCCGCATCGTCATCACAAGTGGTGACAACAATGATTAATAATTGATTTAAAGCTTGTCACTTAGTGGTAGTAACATTTCATTTCAAACTTTTTATTATAGAATGAACAAAAGATTAAAATGGTATGATTGATTATTTTTGAATGTTTCGTGTCTATGCAAAAATTAAAATATTTATGAATATTTATTTTAGGAAACCCCCACCTATTGACAAAGAGGGTGAATTTGAATATATATCTTGGTTTAAAGAGGGTGAACTTTATCCATCTAATACAATACCCAAATTTGTAAATAGGTTGAATATTTTCATAAATAATAATGAAAATAATACACCAGATATAAAATCATTACCCATCATTCCCAATCATATTGAGTGTTTAGGTTTATATTTTGACAACTCTTGCGATGATATAAATACAGAGGTTGGGACTGATAAATGTGGAGGCCATACTCATAGAACAATAGAATACCAAGATAATAGTTTATATTTTAATCAAAATGATATTAGCAATGATGATGGTGATGAATTTGACTATGAAGAAAATGAACTGTATCCTACAGATGGCTATTTTTGTTTAGAAAAGGGGTATATCAAGAGTAATATAACTAAACTTTATATTTATTTATCTCAACCTTTAAATCTGTCGATGGTATTGGGTGATTATATTCCTTCATCTGTTACTTTTTTGTCTTTGGATTGCTTGAATTCTTTTTCATCTCCATTTATTCCGCGCTCTGTGTTCCATTTGGAAATTAGAAATCAACAAAGACCATTTCATAATAGACTTAATCATAAGGCTCCATTTTTACCATCTTGGGTAACTTGTCTCGATATATCTTTCTCCAAAGAGACGTTAAATCTAGGCCAGATCCCATCCACTGTTAAAAGAATAACAGTGTCTGACTTTAAATCACCAATCAAAAGAAAGCATGGACAAATAATACATTATAGAGTAGGTAAAGAGTTTCCAGAATTTATTAAACAAGAGGCATTAATGGATAATATTTATCTGAAAAATGATTCTCGTATCATACCTCGAGATAGAGAGATAAAACATCTTTTTATCTCTAATAACTCTAGTATTTCAATAGGGGAAGTTCCATGTGGTGTCCAAACTATTCAATGTAATTCAGATCAAAGATTTTTAAAAATTGGCTCTAGTTTTCCAGATTCTGTTACATACATAGAGCTTACAAAATTTAATCAATGTTTGTCAAATCTTATTTTACCATCGTCCCTAAAGTGTTTGTCTCTCGATGAATTTGATCAACCACTATATGGTAACAACCATTTACCTGTATCAACTACTCACTTGGTTATATCACTATCCTATAAAGGCTTGGATATATTTACAAATTCTTGGATATTTTCAAAGGGCTACTTTCCCAAATCTATTAAATTTTTGAAAATTAAAACAAATATTCCTAAAGGAATTAATTTGCCTTCACCTATTCTTGTTCTTTCAACTATAGATTTTATTGATATTCAAGATGAATACCATGATCAAGTAATGGTGGTCCAAGAAAAAGAATATTATTTAAACCAAAAGAAATTTAATAGTGTTGGTGATAAAAAAATTACTCATAATTTAAAATATCTCGATCTTGGCAACTCTTTCAACCACCCAATATCACCAGATTTACTTCCATCTTCTCTTACAACTTTTAATTTCCAACCCCATCAAGTAACTTTTATTCCAACTGTGTTTTCATCAAAAAATCTTATTCCTCCTATTTCTTTTGATCAATTTAATTTTAATGACAATAATTATGATCAATTATTAAATTACAAGTTTAATAATATTTATAATATTTCAAATGAAATCAACAAGAAGAGTACATATAAAGAGGCTAAAGATTTTAGTTTCATCAACTCATCATCCAATCAATTATTCTTTATAATATGGAGAATTGGTTATTTAAAGAAAAAAATAATAACTTTTATGGATGACTTTGTTCCATCAATTATAACTTTAGAGGATGCAATATATAGACCAAGAGTGAAACAATTTAAAAATCTGTATATAAAGGATGCTTTTTCAAATAACTTTAAAACTCCTTATTTTACAAACCACACAGTGAAAGGTGTGAAAGTTTTGGATGATAAAACTCAGCTCCAAAACATAGAATATCCTAAATCTGTGGCAAGCTTAAACATTCCATATAGTAGTGGTATTCCACATTGGGTAACACAGTTAAGTGTAAGTTCACTTGCCTCTAAAACAATAGAAATCCCAGCTTCTGTCACAGATCTCTGTATAACAAAATGCAGCCCTTTAGATTTCAAAGACCAGATTCCTCCAACAGTTAAAATCCTTAGAATGGCTTCTCTCTCTAAAGATTCACCATTGATTATTCCTTCAAGTGTAGAAATTCTCTATATAGAAAATCAGTACCTCAAATTGGATCAAATTCCAAAATATTTTATCCCTCAATCTATCAAGAAACTGATTTTTCACAAAAATGTGTATCATAATGTTAAAAACATACCAAAGTTTATATCCAAACGTTTATACGGAAATTATGAAATATATGATGACTCTAGACCAATATCAAGTGATACAAACTTTTTAATTTGGAATGAAAACAAAGTTATTACCAAAGAAATTGCTTTAAAATTTCCACCATGCCTAACTACTATCATATTTGGTAATCAATTTAATCAACAATTATTAAATATCCCAGATATGATTCAAGATATAAGACTTGGAGCTTGTTTTAATCAAAAGCTATATAGTGTATATTTTCCAAAAAATTTAAAATATCTTTTAATTGGAATTGGATTTAAACATCCAATTCTTAAAGGTTCTCTTCCTAATGGATTAACACATCTTAGATTTGAGTCATTAGACCCTATTACATCAAAAACTTTAAACAATATACCAAATACTGTGGTTCATTTACAATTACCAAAGTCTATTTATTCTAGTTATATTAGAAATTATTTTGAAATTCCAGGATCCGTAAAACATCTTTATACTGGTTTTCATAAAACAATTATTCCTTCTACTTTAAATAGTGTCTCTTGTTCAGAAATTAATTTTGATACAGATAAGGATCAAGCCCAATTACAACCAACAGAATTAGAGTTAGTAATTGATCCTTTTATAAATTATAGAAATGATCAAGAATTTTCTTTAAAAGTAGACAAAAACTTTAATCAATTTATTTTACCAAACTCATTACCATCAATAGGTATAAAAAGAATAGAGTTTGGAGATAGCTTTAATCAATGTTTAGTTGAAAATTCTCTTCCTTCTTGTATTGAATCTATCGTATTTGGCAAAGATTTTAATCAAATTTTAGATCAAAGTTCTCTTCCATCCAGCTTAACAAATATTTCTTTTGGTAGATCTTTTAACAAAGTTTTCTCTCCAGATATTTTTATAAAAAACCCATCACTTAATAGACTTTGTTTTAAAGTTTATTTTGAAGGTTTATTTGATCTAATTCCAAATTCAGTAAAAGAGTTGGAAATTGGTGAAAATTATAAAGATGTAAATTATTCCTTTAATCAATTAATGATTCCAATTGAAAGAGTACCAACACAAATCCAAACTCTAATTTTAAATGACTCTGAAATTATTTATTCACCGTCAAGAATTCCTCCAACAATTAAAACTCTTAGACTATGTAAATGTAAAACCTATGATACATTACCCTCATCTATAGAATCACTCTCTTTAGGAATATTTAAAAAAAACCTTCAAGAAATATTAAAGTAAAATAATTTGGTCCTATTTTTATTTATAATACATTACAACAACAAATAAACATTATTTTTTACTAAAAAAATTTAAAAACTTGGATTTTGGATTCTTTTTTTTTACCTTTTCATTTTCAGTAGAGAGAAAATGTTGTTTAAAATAATTATTGAATGGCACATTTTTGTCATCCAGTTTAATTTGTTTTAAAGAGTCTAAAGATAAAAGTCCATTTTCTTTTAAATATTCCAACATAAACCAATATCGATTGTTTACAAGTGACTCAAGGGTTTGTGTCGAAATTGTAATTGATTCTATAACCTTTGGTAAAAGATAATGCACCATCTCTATATTTCCTGTTTCTATATAAGAATCTAAAAACTCTTGTTTGACTTGAAGTTTTAACTCTTGTAAAATAAATTTGACAAATTCTAAATTATTACAAACCATGAGTGATGGGATAAAAGTTGAAGCAAAAATAGGTTTATGGATAGAAAAAAGAAATTTTGCTATTGAAAATAAACCATTCTCGATAAATAAACATAATACTCTATCGGTACACTCTTTCTCAAATTGAATGGGATCGTGTTTGTAAAATAGCATTATTGCTTGAACATTTCCAGTGAGGGCAGCTCGTTCTAATTCAGCACTTGTAAATACCTCACCTTTGGATAAAAGAAAATCTAGTAAAGGAATGTTGTCTAACGGTTTGCATTGGGTTAAAGAACCCTTGATCAGCTGCTCACCTGCAACTTGAATAATAAATTGCATCACTTGTAAATTACAGGTTGCATTTGCAATCTTGTACAAAGCATTCATATAAATATTATTACCAGTGTCTAATTTGTTTTCAAGTTGCTCTTGTTTTTGTTTTTGTTGATATAGATACTCTAGTACTTGACCACTTCCTTTTCTTTTCACCAATTTGATCATGAGAGAATAGAAATCGCCAAAAGGAGTAGAAACACGAGGTGAAAGATTCTCGAGTACCAATTTTATAATTTCCAAAGACTCTTCTTTAAAATTGGAGTTTTCCTTGATATCAATGATATCCAAACATCTAGTCTCTCTGATCTTCAGTGGATAATAGTTATTCTTGTAAAGGAATCTAAAAAACTGTGTTATATTTTGACTTATACATATTTGAACGATATTGGAGGCACTTAGAATGTCAGAACCAATCTTGAGATTCATTTCAACAGGGTCATATATGATTTTGGCACTATTGAAAACGAGGTCGTAAATTCTTAAGTCTAATTTAGACTTGCCAGTATGAGATTGGGTGAGAAGATTATCGAGACAGCAATATTTGATACCAGCAATGCGGTCCAGATACCATGTCAACGATTCTAAAGATTTAAAAGAATCTGTAAAAAAACACAAGCAAGAGTTTTTAAAGTATGAGTGCTCGGCTTCATCAAAAATATCTAATTGCAGAGATCCTCTGGAAAGGGAAAAGATTGATGAAGAAAAAGACGTTCTTAATGCATCCAAAGGTAATATATTTTTTTCTCTGAAATAATTAACAATGTCTGGGAATGTACCTTTTTCAATTAAAGATAAACAAAGAGTGTTGAGATCATGTTTTGTCAGACTAGAGGTATCATAGCTGTTAAATATATGTATAAGCATTTGAAGATTTGGGAGAGCTGCAAGACAAATTTGAATACCAAACTTTCTTATTTTAAATTGGGGATGTGGATAGTGTAAAATGTACTCCAACATCTCTATATTCCCATTGGTAACCGCAGCAAACACCAATTCATCACGAGCATGCAACTCTTGATTATTCAGCACCATCTTTAGCACATCCAATCTATTTAGTTTCACTGCGTTTAATAATACCTCTGACGACGCTTTATAGGCCGTGGGTACGCTATACCCTTGCTGTAAAAGGTAATAGAGGATCTGTGGATTCGAGTCAGGTGCCAAAGCATATTCTATCATCAAGGGATAGGGTCTATCGATGGTAGGATAATAATGCTTGAATTTGTTGAATGCCAATTCAAACAATTTGATTTCCTTGATTGACATAATACATTCTAGTCTATTAGACTCCAAATACAAGCATGCGTTGGGGTTTAATAACTTGTCTTGAAGTAATGCCCATTGCTTCAAGTTTATTAGATGCGACACACTGAATAAATCATCATATTTATATCCCCCTCGTTTCAAATCCTGAAATATTAATTTACATATATATCTATTATTAAAAACATTTTGATATAATTGGTAGGCGACCATTTGTCATCTATAAAAAAAATGATTAAAAAACCTTTTTTTAGACTTTTTGAAAAAAAAAAAGATATTTTTATAGTGAATAGTGATAATTGTTTCACATTGAATTCAAGTGACTGGTGAATTGTTTTTTCATTCCCTAAGAATTATATTTCCCCGGTCTGTTTCAAGACCCGAAATCATGTTGAAAAGATATCAAGTTTATTGGATGATTTTGTTGGTAGTTTTTCTAAATATAGAGACAGGCCACATCGTTTGTCACAACATAGAATTGGATTTGTCAAAAGAAGACCATTATGGTATTGCTATTATTACTCATCGCAACTTCAAATTGGGTGATCTCTACTTGATGAAATGTGTGAAGTGGTGGAAAATATTTTCAAACCCATGCCAAATACAAAACGGAGTATATTGGCAACTATTGTATCACTCACAGAATTTGCAACACGTCCATATTGACTACATACACAAAAAACATATGTGTACTTAGATGTAATCTATTACTTTTTCTGGGTACAAAAATGTTTTTGTTTATCTTTTTTTTACCAAAGTAGTATCTTTCTGTTTATGTATGACATTGCTTAAAACAATAATAGAATTCGTTTTTTTAAAAAAAAACACTTTCTAGTAAGAGATTTATAATTGTGTGTATGTGTGAAAATAAATTATGATGCAGACCTTTACAAACTTTGAGAGTGTATAATCTGCAGAGATAAAATCAATTTTACGAAATTTCAATCGCTCATTCTTTCAATTGAATGTTATCATATTAAACTTGTGATAAATTTCTAAAACTAGACGATCGTGACGATATGCTCAAGATATTTTTTTAAATTTCAAGGGAATAAAAAAAAAGAGGATAAAAATGTGATATTTCAGCAATAAGTTTATTTTATTTTTTTTTTTCTATTTTTTTGTTAAATTTTTTATTTTTTTTGGACATCCTTTATAAACACACACTGAATGCGGTGTCATCTTTTTTGTTAATTAATTAGACTGAAATGTATACAAATAGAATTGAAAATGTAGATAACCATCATATATTTTTATATATAAATATACACACAATATTAATATAAAAATAAATAAAAAGATTATAAATCAAATAGGCATTAATGAATGTTCAAGTAGTGCAGATTCACTCAATTTAAATTCACCTATTGGTGAAGTCAATGTTGCCAAGTTAAAGTTAGCCATCGATTCACCAGAGGCTGTAGAATATAAAGATGTAGCTAGAAAATTTATTCGTGATAATCCCGCATTGTTTCCCAGAGAACATTACATGGGATTTGATTGGGCAGGACAGAGAGAACATGTATTGAAACAAGCTAAATCTATTGCTACCAACGGTGTTGTTAGATTTGCAGATGTATCAAAGAACCCAACAAGAATTGTCAATGTCATTGAAATCTTCTCTTTGTATAGCAACAATGTCTCAACCAAATTGGGTGTCCATTACAGTCTTTTCGGTGGTACAGTTCAATATTTAGGCACTGCTAGACACCAAAAATACATGGCAGACGCCGATCGTTTGGATATTTTGGGTTCCTTTTCCATGACAGAGATTGGTCACGGCAGTAATGTTAGAGGTCTCGAAACCACCGCCACCTATGACAAACAAACCAAAGAGTTTGTCATCAACTCGCCTACACCATCTTCTCAAAAGTTTTGGATTGGCGGTGCTGGTCTCCACGGCCACTTTACCACTGTATTTGCTCGTTTGATTAATGATGGCAAAGATCACGGTATCCATGCCTTTGTCGTACCCATTCGTGATCGTGCTACACACAAAGTATTTGATGGCATCACCATCAAGGACTGTGGCCACAAGATGGGTCTCAACGGTGTTGATAATGGTCAGCTCCGTTTTGAACACGTTCGTATCCCCAGAGAAAACTTGTTAAACAAGTACAGTGACGTCACTGAAGACGGTGTCTATAGCAGCAAATTATCAACCCCCATTAAAAACTTTGCCGCCACCATGGCCCCATTCATTTTGGGCAGAGTTTTGATTGTCAAGGGTGCCTCGGGCGCTAGCAAGACCTGTTTGTCAATTGCCATCCGTTACAGTTTTGTCAGAAAGCAATTTGGCCCCTCTCTCGACAACGAACAAGTCTTGATGACCTTGTCCTCACAAAAGAGACGTCTTATGGTTCCATTGGCCAACACTGTCATCTATGATATCTACTTGCACAAAATCATCCAACAATTGGCCTCGGGCAAACCACCCGCCTCGATCCACGCCCATGCCTCTGGTATCAAGGCTATCTTTTCTTGGGACGCTGTTGCTGCCATGCAAACCTGCAGAGAGGCTTGTGGAGGCCAAGGCTACCGTACTGCCAACTTGATCAGTGAGTTCAAGGCCGATTGTGACATTATCTGCACCTATGAGGGTGACAACACTGTCCTCATGCAACAAGTTGCCAAATATGTATTGGGTCTCAAGAGCAGCGACGCCCCACTCAAACCCTTCACCCTTGACGGACCAGCCCAACAACTCTACAACCTCAACAATCTCCTTGCCCTCTTTGAAGCCCGTGAAGCTCTTTTGGCCAGTCAAGTCAAAGCCATGATCAAAAACTCTAAAGAAAAAGACGCATACTATGCCTTTAACGCCATCATTCCATTTGCCGTCAAATTGGGTCATGCCCACATGCAAAAGGAAATCTTGTCTGAATTGATTCAATTCAACAACAAACAAGCCGTCAATCCAATTCCACATCTCACCCTCTTGTACACTTTGGGCAAGATTGAAGAAGATCTCGGTTACTTGGTCTCCAACGGTTTATTATCACCAAAACTTGCTCAACAATTACCAACCATCATTTTAGATTTATGTGATCAAGTTTCCAAAGTTTCAAAACAAATTCTTGAATCCTTTGACATTCCTCAAAATTGTCTTCCAATTGAAAATCTTGTTGAAGATTTATATTAATTCAATCATAATAGATGATTGGATTTATTTGTATTAATAATCAAACCTTTTTATTACTAGCCATACATCTATTTAATAAATAATCTTTTTTAACAAAATTATATCTTTTTTCTTTATTCGAGAAATACTATCTATTTCTATTACTACTACTTTTACATGAAACAAATACACATATGAGGGATTAAGAGAAAAAGTCAACTTTTTGTTGAATAGTTTCACCTTTCTTAACCAATTCCAATTCTGTGGTATTGATGTTATAGTTGTAGATGGGTGGGGCTAATCTAAGGTTATAGTGAGAGTATGCAGAGATCATGTAGGCACCGCAATCGTGAACCATGACGTAATCAGATTGACTGACCAATGGTAACAATCTTTGTTTGGCAATGAGATCGGCAGCAAAACAGAGAGGACCAGCTAAATCTGTGACATAGAGACCATCTTGCTCACCGTCTTTGAATTGACCTTTACCATCGAAAATACTGACTCTTAATTTCCAGATGGGGTGTTGATAGATGGTTCTAACACACATGTTACCACCGACGTGGACAATGGCAATGTTTCTGTTGCCAGAGGTCTTTGTGTATTCGACAGTGCTGACAATGACACCGCATTTGGCCCAATAGCCTCTTCCAAACTCTGTGATCAAAAGAAAACTGCCGTCAAAGAGTTCGGGTACTCTTTGTTTGAGTTGGTTGGCGTATTGGGTGAATGTTGGGGTGGTTACCTCGGTGTCGAAATTGACAGACAAACCACCACCAATATTGAATACACTGATTTGTTGTTTGAGCTCCACATTGATGTCTTTGACAAGAGTCATGACCTTTTCGACGGCACAAACGGTTTGGTCCATTTCAAAACCTTGTGAACCAATGTGTAAATGAACAGCCTTTAACCAACTGTTTCTTTTGTAGGCGGCAACAATTTCGTCACGATATTCCATACCAATGCCAAACTTGCTGGTTGGTACACCGGTAGAGAGATCTTCTAATTTACCTGCATCGACTTGAGGATTGATTCTAAGACCCAAAGTAAGGGATGCTTGTTTCTCTGCACTAAATCCACTGATAATCTTTTCAATAACCTCAAGTTCTTGGAAATTATCTACATTTACTACACATCCAAGATTCAAAGCATACTCTAATTCTTTTTTAGTTTTAATGGGAGAATCAAAAATAATCTTGCTTGGTTCGAATCCTGCTCTTTCTGCCATAATTAATTCGCCATATGATGCTACCTCAGCTCCTAATCCATTATTAATTGCTTCTTTTAATAAATTCTTTATTGAATTGTTAGCAATGTTTCAAACATTGTCGTAGTGATAAATAATACATACTAAAACAGGGTTACATTTAACAGCCATAGTTTGAAGGCCTTTAAGATTTTCATTTGCTTCTTTGGCTTTGGCTCTAAATTCTTCAAGATTGTACAACATGATATAGGGTTCATCATTAAAGATACCCTTTTCAATACACTTTTGAATGGCTTTATGTTTCCAATCAAGACATTCAACAGATTCTGATACCAATGGATTCATTGTGTGTATATGTATATGTATCTAGTAGTAATAGGTGTGGTAATAGTAGTCGTAATATTAAAAAATGAAAATTTCGATTTAAAATATCTTGGTGTTTGAGCGAGGGGGATGAAAAATTTATAAAAAATAATGATTTTATTTTAAAAAAAATAAAATAAAATATAAAATAAAAATTTTGGGAACGAGGGGACCATTGGGAAATAGAGAGGCTCTGATCGACAAAGATGATAAATCACATCATACTTTGTAAATTTCCTCTATTCCCCCAGGATAGGCTGGGACCCACCATACCAAATAGTGGTCATGGTGAAATATCTAATTGTTTATCTCTACATTATTGTCAATATCTACGTTATTGACATTTCCTTTACCTCTTTTACCTCCCATTTTACCTCCTTTTCTATGGTTATTTGCAATTATATCATCTGAATCCATTGGATTAGATACTAAACCACCTGCAATTGCTCCCTTGGTGATTGATTTGGTTGGATTACCAATTTTAGATAATGATCCTATATAGTAGTAACATTAGTATTTGGTTTTATAGAAACTATCATCAACATCATATTTAATATACCGAAAATAGTCATGATGTTATTATATGTAAAGAATTGTATAAAAAAATAGTTGTTAAAGTTAGTTGTTTTTGATGATGAGAGGTATTCACACAAACATATCCTCTATTTATATAAAGCAATAATCAACTAGAAATAGCCTAGTGGATCTATTAGTTTACTTTTGTTTCAATCGAGTACATTTTTGGATAAAAGAGTAGGTCACTATTATGCAGTGATGGTAATGATTAAATTTTACCAAAGTAGTCGTTGTTTCACTTTCATGGGGATATTTTTTTTTTACAAAAATAAAAATTTTTAACAGGCGCAATGGGAGAAGACATAATTTATTAAATATTTATCAATAGAAAATCAGTTAAGAGAATATATTTGGACCAATGATAAATAAATCAATCTATTTATGGAGAGTAAATGTTGTTGTCATTGTGTTTGTACTAATTTGTTTGTGTATAATCAATGTCGTCAACGTGCAAGCAGGCTTGATTGCTTCGAGTAAAGTTGACTTTTGCATTCAAGATGGCACAAATCAAGCTTCTCAGGATAAATCAATACTGAATTGCAATAAAAAGCTCATTGTCACCATGAACATCAACTCCAATCAGGTAAGAGTTTTAATTTTTTTTTGTTTTTTATATTTATATTTATTTTTATTTTTTAATTTGTGCGACACGAATAGATTATTCATTCATTCTTTATTCTCCCCACCACTTGTAACACTACTAATACATATGTGTATACTTTACCAAATGTAGGATTCCACTGAATCGTTAAACTTTATTGTTAATGATGTCATTGATACGGATGGGAAAAACAAAACACTGTTGGTGCCCATCAAGGTGACGTTTAAAAAGACCCCCATGTACTTAAACTATAGACTGGGGTATCTGCAAACAGTGGCTGGTGATGTGATTGAGAGTGTGATATACAAGACTGACTATATCATTACAGATGGCTGCAAGGATCTGCCGTCTGACAGCACATGCGGGTCGGCCAAACTGCCTAGCGGCGAGTTGATTCGAGACAGTCAGGGCTTTTGCTGCAGTTGTGCTATGTCTGATTACATTGGCGAGGACCAAAACTCGCGTGCCAATTTAAAGTGCACGATCTTTGGCTCGAGATCGACGTCGGCCCACTGCATGTCTTTTAGTGTGTTAAAGTACGACGTGTTTGAGTTTCTCGAGACCATGGTCGACTACACCATCACTGCCGGTGTCTCTTATTATGACTATGTGAGTCAACTGTACAAAACCGACAGCATTGCCATCTCGCCCTCCAAGCCCATTGCCAATAGCCATGGAGTGCTGTTGAGGGTGATAGGTGATCTCCAATCAAGTATCTTGTACGAGGACTTTGATGGCAAAAAGATTGTATTTGCAAGAGCCTCGACAGACCCCATTTCTGCACTTCCCATTGTAAACTCGACAATGATCCTCGAGGACTCGTTTTTTGATCTCTCTGGACTCACTTGCAACAAAATAGGTGTCAGCTACGGGGCCTTTCAAAACCAACCAAATAGATGCGCCGCCGCTTTCAACAGCTGCCTCAATAACCAATTGTCAGACTATTACAGCGAGGATCTAGAACGGGTGAAAAAGGGCCTCAAGCCCAAATACTTGATCTTTGGTTTGGGACAAGTCGGCGTGGTAGAGATTGAAAAGTATCGTCATCTATCGGTGCAATATGCACAGCCCCATACTACGCTCCTCAGCATCGTCGTCACAGCCGATGATCTCCAATTTGTCGTAAACATATCGCCAGGAAAGATCATCAGGGCCGACGTGAAAACATTTGAGGCCATGTCGATTGATGGCACCCTCACTGTCGACATTAAAAACATAGGTACCATCCATGCAGACTATATTATCGCCGTGGTAAACTGCACCATCGGTATCGCCGCTGTCCCCTACCAGCAATCCACTATCCAGCCCAACTCTGTCGCCTCGTTTAAATTTGACATTCGAACCATTTCTGAAATTCCAATGGAGGCATTCTGCTACGTCGACCTGTCCAATGAATTGGGCGACCTGTTGGATTCTGTCAAGGTCCTATTCAACGTGACAGAAACTGTCATTGACTATGGCGCCCAAGAAGGATCAGCCAACTCTATAGACAGTGACGACATCAACGTCACACACGAATTAACCTGTGATGACGTTTGTCCAAATATAATCAATCTCTTGTGTTTTACGTCAAACATTGGTAAATGTTCAACTAGATTTGCTCTCATGCTCCTTGTTATCATATCCATCGTTGTAATCATTGTCCTTTTATATAAATTCCCTATTCTCAGAAACCTCATCAAAAAACTATTATGTTGTGGATGTTGTAATAAGAACAAGAGCAAAAAGTACAACAAACACAACAACTCTAGAGATGAAATTCAAATGCAAGATTATAATAATAGCAGTTATAATAATAATAATAATACAAATTTCGACAATCAAATTCAAGAATATATTGGGTCGCAAAGAATCGTGTATTTTAGAACCACATTATCCAATCTCCTAGATTTAGGACCATCATTTATGTGTGGTGATATGCCTGCATCTACAGTCGTGTCTTTAAGAGGTTATATAGGTTACGACAATGACCATACATCCCGATACTGCTTTAAAATTGTGCCAGCATATCAAACCTTTCATCTCTTTAATTCATCTCCAAATCTTAACAATAATAATACGACTAGTATTCGAAGGACACCTCTTCGTCTAAACCAAAATAGTATAAATAATCTAAAACTTAAAACCTTGGAGAAAACCTTATATCTACAACACTCCAACAAGGTCTGTCTTTTACTAAACCAACCAATTCCTAAACAACAGCCCCTATAGTGGATTGGATGTAACCCAAAGGGTGTGAACGCGCTTCATGTAAACCAAAAAAAATACTTTTCTATCCTATCTTTGCACGAATTGGGAAAACAAGAAAAACAAAATAAAAAATAAAAAACTCTTTTCATAAAATTGCAGTCGCTCTCTTGCATTCATACACACTCATATTATTTTAAAAAAATCCCAGGTGGTTTTATGCTAAATATCTTTTTTTATTTTTTTTAAATTTAATATAAAAGGTGAGAATGGAACCACACACTTATTACACACACAACACACAACACACTACGACACGGAAATTTTATTTTTTTTTCGAAACACACACTACACACTCCACACACTCCAATTCATATATTTACAAATAAATTGAAAATCCACACAATTTATATATATTTATTTTTTTCCCATCGTTTTTTATTTTTCAAACCCACACTCACCAAGATCTCTCTCTCGTCTATTTTAACTTTTTTCTTAACAACACAACAACAACAATAATATAGTTACAACTAAAATAAATATCACAACAGCGGTGGTGAATTTAAAAATAAAGTTTTGCGCACAATCATTATTATTATTAAATAACAAACAACAACAGTATTAGTATAACAATAAATAAAACAGAATGACAGGTGTAGATATAGATTCCTCAATGGTGCAACAACAAGAGGATTTAAATAACCTTGTTTTGGATAATAGAGGACACGATGAGTGGGCTGGCCACAAGGATATGTGGTGGAGAATATTGTACACTACGTTTTTTATCACAGCGTTTGGATATCTAATGGCAAGAAGATCGTCAGACACAAAGTTTCATTTAATTAAACCAGTGCCCGTCGTTATATTGGGATACATTGTGTTGCTCTGGTGCTCGATTCATTCGCACTCTAGTCTATTCCATCTCCTCATCCCCCACAATCCCACCTCGTACGCCATCTATATCTCTGCAGGTTTGTTTTTGTCAGCCATTGGCGACTTTTGTCTCATCTACAAGCGATTCTTTGTGCACGGCGTCTTGTTTTTCTTGGCTGCCCATTTATCGTTTATCTTGGCCTTTACTGCCGAGTCTGAGAGTCTAAGTAAATTCTTTACACCAGTAGTCATTGTGTGTTTGGTGTCGTTCAACATCTTTTTCGTCTACATGTTTATCACCAAGGTCATTCCACTATTCATCAAACAGACACCAAAGTCACTCTCGATCGCCTTGTTTTTCTACACGTCTGTCATTGTGACCATGTGTTACACAGCCTCTGTCAAAGCCATTTCCAACATTGATTTCAGCAATCCCGAGCAACTCTTTGTCAATTGGAATAGATTGTTCTCTTCTCTTGCCCTCTATGCACTCATTGGTGCATTGGGTGCCATCCTATTCTTTATCTCTGATCTCATGATCCTCTGTAGAGAAATCAATGCTCTCAGTAAAAATCAAGTCAGTCTAATTAGAAAATTCATTGGTGATGGTGATGTTGGTATGATTACCTATTGGTTAGGACAATTATGTATAGCTCTTTCCGTATCTGCCTCTGCTTTATAAATAGTTATTATAGTGGTGTATATAGTGTATCTATCTAGTATTACTATCATATCCAATATCCTTTACACATACCCACATGTATATATACAAACAACAACATCATATTTAATTTTTTCTTAATAAATTCCTTATTTATTCTTTTTACCTTTATAATACTTTACAATTACAAAATATAGATCTCTATCTATATATCTTTTTCCTTTTCTTACTTTTCTTTCTTTTTTATTTCTTCATCAATAGCTTTATTTAATTGTCTAAATGAATAAACTATGTAAAATAAATAAGTTATTAATAATTTATAAATATAATATGTATGTAAAGATGTATCTAATTCATTTCTATACATACTTAGATAAATGATACCAATTATGATTAGAGATATTAAAGGAACAAAAACATAAGGATGCTCAAAAATCACTTGTATAGCAAGAGCAAGGAAATCAGGATCACCACCACATTGTTGTGTTGCTGTTGTTGATTTTGATATTGTCGTCTTTTTTAAATCACTAATCTTTGCCATTGATCTCCAGTACTACTATCTTTCTCAAACTCATCTCAAATTCAAATGAAGGGGTCAGTGTGTTGTTGAAATGAAATGAAATTATTTTTTAAATTTTTTTTTATTTTTACACACAAACCAAAAACCGAAAGGCGAAAAGATATTATTTGTATAAATTAGTTTTTCATAAATAGTGTTTTTATAGATATATTATATATATAGTAATCATAATAAAATGCCTTTGATTGTTATGAGTGGTATACCAGGTAGTGGTAAAACAAAGAGAGCTCAAGAGATATATAAACATTTTACAGAGATGGGTAAAAAGGTGATCATTATCAACGAAGAGTCTTTGTTGATTGACAAGAATGAAGGCTACAAAGACTCTCTTCAGGAAAAGATGACAAGAGGCACTCAAAAGGCTGCCATTGAAAGAAATTTGTCAAAAGACACTGTGGTGATTTCAGATTCTTTAAATTATATCAAAGGCTATAGATATGAACTCTATTGTATAGCAAGAGCTGCTGGCACAAGATTACTACTCGTCTATTGCGACACACCCAAAGAATCGGCCTCAAAATGGAATTTGGAAAGAGAAGACCAATCTCCTTCTGCAGCATTCTCTGAAAAACTTGCCCAAGAATTAACATTTAGATTTGAAGTCCCCAATCCAAAAAATAGATGGGACTCTCCTTTGTTTACATTGGAGCCACAACACAGTCTTCCCTATGAATTGTTATATAAAACTTTATTTGAAGTTCAAGAGCTTCGTCCAAATTTTGCTACTCAAGCTGTATGTATTTTTAGGTCTAATTATAGAGATCATATAGATATTAATATCTGAATTTCAATATAGCAAACATTATCACCAGCAAACTTTGTACATGAATTAGAAAAAATCACACAAGAGATTACAAATGTCGTTTCAGATGCTTTGCAATCATCTATGGTTGGTGATGAAATAAAGGTTCCAGGTAGTAATAAGCGTGTCATCATTCATAGTAAACTTAGTCTTTCTGAACTAAGAACTCAACGTAGACAATTCTTTAAATTTGCTCAATTACATCCTCCTCAACCAAACCAAATTGCAGATTCTTTTGTTGACTTTTTAAATACATCTGCCTCTTAATGTAATAAATAAGATATAAAAAAGTTTTATATAATATAAACAAACATTTTTTGTTTTTGTTCCTATTTGCTGTTTTGAATTTTTAGATATATATCTTCCCCCCACCCACACCACAAATTTCCCACCCCACACACATTTACGGTGTAAAATTTCTTTTTTTTTTTTTTTTTTTTTTTTGAAATTTCTTGAAAGATATCAAAAAAGAAGTGTGATATCACATAAAAAAATTTTGAAAAAACAAAAAAAAAAAATCGATTGACTGCCATCTTGGTTCAAACGACACATAGTATCTTTTTTTTTTTTTGACTTATCACCTATCTCTTCTATTTATTTTATCCGTATTTATACATATATACATTCCCTTATTTGTTTTTTTATCCAAATAATAACTACCCCCCAACTGATTTTTATTTTATAAATTTTCAACTCTCAAAAAAAACAGATATTCTTTACTTTATCACACTACAAACATAAATACATATTTATAATTATATACACAAACATTTATACACATAGAAATAAATATTAAATTTTAAAAAAAGTAATCAAGGATCATAAATCAATAAATCAATAAATCAATAAATCAATAAATCAATAAATCAATCAATCAATCAATCAATCATTCAATCATGTACAGAATTACTAGCAGTAGTGCAAATATTGCATACAGATCAATATATTCAATTAATAGTATCAAATATAGCAAAGATACATCACCTTTATCATTTTCACCTCCTACTAGTCAATCATCACCACCTAGATATTATACAACTACAGTTAGCAGCACTACTGGTAAACAACATATTTTACAATCAACATCAGCAGTTATTGATCAACAAACATCGATTCAAAATCCTAAACCATCAACACCACCCTCTCCGGCATCATCACCTGAACAACAAAAACAAAATCAAGAATTTGAATTTGTACAAAGAATTTATTCTACAAAGACCACCTCTGAATTATTATTCAACTACTCTATTTTAAAATTATGTTCTTTTCCACTAATTTCCGATAATTGTGACAAGTTTATTAAATTGGGTGAAAAGTAAGTAAATCCTATAATTACCCACTCCTCAACATTGTTGATATTAATGTTTTTTCAACCAATAAATATCAGATTAGGAGTGTCAGGAATGATGTTTTGGTTTATTAAAAGATCATTTTTCAAACAATTTTGTGCAGGTGAAACCATTGAAGAAACTACAAAGAGTACAAAGATACTAAACAATCGTGGTATTGGTGCAATTTTGGATTATAGTGTAGAAGATCTTTCAGGTTCACCGGAAGGTTTTGATCAAGTTGCTGATCAAGTCATTCAAACCATTAAAATTTCAGCAGAGAATCCAAACCTTTCATTCTCTTGTATTAAAATTACAGGTCTTTCAAATCCCACCCTTTTAGAGAAAATGAACAAAATTGTTTCCTCACTTTCACCAAACCAATTTAAAGAATCTTTAGCTGATCCTTTATCATTGTATTTAAATCACAACAACAACATATTTGACTCTCAAGAGAAAAAAGATTTGGAATCATTTTTCAAAAGAGTTGAAAGAATTTTTGACGAGTGTTTGAAAACTAGAGTACCCATTCTTTTGGATGCCGAACAAACTTGGTATCAAGAGGCCATTCATCATCTCTCGTTGGCTTATTCTATGAGATACAATAAAGAAAAGCCATTACTTTATAATACATTCCAAATGTATTTACAAGACAGCATGGAGACTCTCAATCAACATCTCGAGTTTTCCAAACAATTGGGATTCAAATTGGGTGCTAAAATCGTTCGTGGTGCCTACATGGTCAGTGAGCGTGAACGTGCACAAGAGATCCACTATCCGGATCCAATTCAACCAGACATTCAACACACTCACAACAACTATAACAATGCCATCCATTTACTCTTAAACACCATCAAAGAACAAGGCAAAGATTCTCTTGGTGTCATGATTGCAAGTCACAATGTTGAATCTGCCCTTATTGGCGTTAAATTAATCCAAGAGCTTGGCATTGATTCCACAAGCACCTCTATTCAATTTGGTCAATTGTTTGGTATGGCAGATTACTTGACCTATGATTTGGTATCTCAAAATCAAAGAGTTTTCAAATACGTTCCATACGGTCCAGTTAAAGAAGTCATTCCATACCTAGTCAGAAGAATGCACGAAAACAAAGGTTTCATTGGAAGTGGAAGTGAAAAAGAATTGAGATTCTTAAAGAAAGAAATAAAAAGAAGATTATTTTAAGTAATCGATTGATTGATTTGATTAAAAAATATCATATCATCATTTATACATCATAAAAAATGTGATTTCCCTATTTCATTCATTGAAAATATTTACTGACTTGCCAACCGGGCAAACTTTTTTTTTTTTCAAAGATTTTTTAAAAAAGTTTTTTAGACCTTGTTCTAAAAACTTTCTAGTCCAAAAAAGAATGATCAAATCAAAAATATAAATATAAAAAAATTTGTTTATTCAAAACATAGTAATAGTAATAGTAGTAGTAATATAAAGATGAACCAATCATATTTTTTTCAAATTTATAGAGATAATTATCTGAGGGGCTATATATTTAGTTTTTTAAATACACCCAATTCAAAGAGATATAAAGATATATACCATGTAGATTGGATGATTAGTTTTAACTATCATTCATTGTTAAAGGATAAACTAAAGAGAGATGAATATTTGGTTTTAATACCAGAGGCTGGTAGATTTTTATTCTCTATCCAAGATGTAAAGTTGTTTGCCAAGTGTTTTAAAAGATTTCAATTAGATTATTTTCCTCTACATCCCTATCCACCTCTATACAACTATTGTGCACAATTTGATAATTTTCAAGCCCTACAATATTTGTCGACAAAATATAAAGACTCTTTTGGTGGTGATTATGTTGCTCTAGAGTATTGTGCGAGTAATGGTAATTTAGAAATGTTAAAATTTCTCTGTGAAACGGCTAAAATTCAAGACTTTAGTACAAACTGTTTTGTTCAGGCTGTGAAATCTGGTGATTTTGAAATTGTACAATATGTAAAAAGTAAATTTGTAGATGGTAAAATAGAATGGACGGCAAAAGATATCAATTCAGTGGTAGAGTATTCTCAAAGTAGTTTGGAGATGTTCAAGTATATAATCAAAGAATTAGAGATTGAACTTTTTGAAAAGGAATTTTACTTTAAAGCTATAAAGAATTCTACGATTCTTGAATATGTTTTAGAAACTTTTCAATCACCACAAGAGTTGAATATAAAAGATTTGGCCATAGAATGTGCCCAACAAAATTATATAGAGAGCTTATCATATTTACAAAGTAAAAATAGTGATCTATCTGAATCTGTTGCCAAAGTATTGTTGATCAAAGGATATAGAGACTCTTTTAAACTATTATTCAACTCTATGACTGTTGATTTGTCAGACACAAATTTAGATATGATCAAGGATTCTTTGATTTCTTTAGAGGTGGCTCAATTTTATATAGAAATGAATGCTTGTATTTCACCAAAAACATTGATTAATTTAGCAACTAATAGGAATAACCAACTATTCCACTATATTTGGAAAAGAGAGTTTAGCCAGATATTGAATTTGGATAGACATTTGTATTATAAAGGCCAGGATATCACTGAAGGTTTATTAGATGGTTTAATTAAAACAAAAAACACAACTCTACTTTTATATTTAAAAGAAAACTATGATATCAAATTAAAGCAACAAGATACAAACAAGCTACCCTTATACTTGGTCAACACAAACAATCAAGCATTTCTTTTCAATTTATTGACCATGATTGATGCTGGCTTAATCCACTTTTTAACTCTTTTAAAAGCATGTGCTAGAGATCATTCTTTACAAGTTTATCAATATTTGTTTAGCGAGTTAAAGCGAGTCGAGGCAGACCTTAAACTAATCCACATGGACAACCTGGATCAAATTTTCATTTTATGTGCAGAAAAGAATAATATTAAATTGGCAGAGTATTTGATTGAAGGTGGAATCAAGCCAAGTAAAATTATCATTGAAAAGATAACAATGTATCCTCAAATAGAGTTGGTGCGATTATTTTTAAAAAATGGATACAAACCTACACAATATTGTTATTTATATCCTTATGAAAAGGGATACTTGGATATCATCAAACTCTTGGACCAAGCCAGTGGCCAAGTCAATTTGTCTCAATCCAATCTTGCTGGAGCAATTAAATACGACAGAATAGAGTGCATGGAATATTTTAAAGAATATTTCAATACATACAAGACAACCGAGGTTGAATACAGTCTCAGTACTTCTTTTTCACATTGTTCAAATTTAAACACACTCAAATACTTGCTATCAGAGTTTAAATGTTTTTCCTTTAGATTTGATCTCATTGTTCAGGTTTCTATATCTCGAGGCTATATAGATATACTCAGGTACTTGTTATCAAATGGTTATTTTGATCAAAATAAAATAACAAATGCAATGTTTAGAGGTGCTTTTCTTGGAAGACATACTCATATGCTCGTCTATCTTTATGATAAAGTTCCACATAGTTACTATCTAAACTTGAATGCAAGATATGCAAGTCCCTCTTACACTCAGTTTATTGAAGATTTAAAAAACAACAATGCTCCCATAGTTTATAATAAGGGGTTGAGCTGGTATCAATCTTTTAGAAAATATGTTTCAAAAGTGAACATTGCTGATGTCATACAAGTTTTCAATTTTGATTAAATCAAACAAATGTTAGTCCCTCTTTAATTTGCTCAATACTTTCAAAAACAATTGGATGGCGAATAATAATAATTTTTATTAATAAATACGAATAACTCTGAATGGTGTATTGTATTTCTCTCTTCACAATGAAATTTGTAGATGTGAATAGATTTTTAAAAAAAAATTTTCAAACTTTCTCAAATCTGTGTGTTAAAATTTTAGTGTTTTTTTAAAAAATGAAGAGTTAAAAAGGTTGGTTATGCAAGAGATTACCCTACTTTTATCCTTTAGAGTTTGAGCAAACAATATTATTGATTTATCATAATAAATCTGGTGTATATTAAAGTGGCAGCTTGACATAAATTAATACTCCTGAAAGAGTATAATTTAATCCAAAATAGAATTTACTTGAGAGAAAAAAAGAATATTTAAGTAAGTAAATTAATTACTTCCAAGATAGGATTAAAAAGCAATGTTGGAGAAAAGTAAAAATTTTTATTCAAGTCCAAATACAAATGGCCAAAGTAAATATTATTATTTTTTAGAAATTTAAACAGATACTGATTTATTTTAAATAGAAAATATAGATCATTCAAAAGATTTGGTAGTTTTATTTGGTTGGTTAGGTGCAAAAAAATCAATTTTTCGAAAATATGTTCAAGTATGGTTAGAAAGAGGTTTTAATGCTTATGCTTTAGATAATAAAATGTAGGTACAATATTATATCAAATTATATTTTATCAGCTTTATCATCATTTATTAATGATTTTTTTATAAAAAACAAAAGGGATCCATCATTATTGATAATAGAAAAAAATGCAACTAAACTAGGTTTTAAATTGGGAGAATATTTAAAAAGATATCCAGAATGCCAAAATATATATTTTCATATATTTTCAAATGGAGGAGGATTTTCATTTACAATAACTATAGAAATTTTAAAAATGAATTACCCTAAAGTGATCGATCAAATTAAAGGAATGTTTATCGATTGCTGTCCTTCAATGACTAAGGATGGAGTAAAAAAAGCATTTACATCAGCAATTGTAAACCATGGTCCCCCAATTGTTAAACCTCTAGTTTTATTAAAATATATTTTTAGAAAGAGATGGGATCAAACTAAAAGAATTCAACATATGATTGATGTAAGTAAACAGTATTTTTTTCAATTTAAAAATATTAATATAATTTTGTTAGTTGCCCTGTAATTATGTTATCGTTTCAAACGTAAATGATGATATTGTAGATTATAAGGAAGTTTCCATTTTTGCAGAAAATGTTAGAAAGAGTAAATTCGAAAACATTGTAATTGAAAAAATATTTGAAAATGGAGACCATGTTAGTGGATTAAGACATAATCAAGTTGAATATTTATCTCTTTTAGACCAACTTATTAGTAGTTGAAATTGTTTATTATTTTAATAGTTTTTTTTAAAATTTCTAGATCATGGTATTTATCAATTGGTTTCAAAATTCTTGAACAAGTTTTGTGTAATAAAATATCTATTAATCTTTGATTTTTACTTTTAATTGCTTTTTCTGATATTTGATTTAAAAATTCCATTGTAATTTCATTTGGATATTCTTCACATAGATATAAAATTGTTTTTAAATTGTTAAGTCCTACATTTTTTAGTATCAAATTGGAAATATTTTTTTTCACCTCTATAGGATACTTGGTCTTTAAAAATTGTAGTAAAAACTTTACTCTTGATAATTGATTATTTTGAATATACTTTTCAAATAGTTCCAATTGTTCATTAAGTGAATCAAACTTTAGATGATCTATTAAAAAATGAGGGTCTTGAAAATAAGTTGAAAATGATAAAAAAATGTCTAAAAACTTTGGTCTTTTAAAATGGAGTTTTTTACCAATTGTTTTTAAATGATTAATCATTACAACATAGGACTTTTGTTTTTCTGGTAGATTAGTTTTATATAGACAACTGTAGGCCAGTTTAATAAATTCTATAAATTTACCAATAACAAAATGACCATCACCACTACATAGACAAAGATATAGGAGTTCATCAAATTCTGCAAGATTTGGAATGGTCACAGAAGCCATTAATAGGTCAATTTTTATAAATCTAAATATATAGCTGGTTTTGATTATATTTAGTATTTCTCGATTTTCAACAATCTTGATATATATATCTTGATTTGCAGATACATAAATATTATTTTTTAAAAAGAATTTAATATATTCAATATGACCCAATTCAATTGCAGCAATATAGCCCAATGCAAGGTTATTTTCATTTAATATATTTGATGAATTTAAAGATTCATTACTTTCCTGTAAAACTAAATCCAATGCTGTTTTTGCAAAATTTCCATAAAATATATTTGATGAATTTAAAGATTGAGGAGATTTTTCTAATAAAAACCTATAAATATCCATATTAAACTCTGGAATTATTGGCTGTTTTTTAAATTTAAATTGATAAAATCTTTTCAATTGTTGAATATCATTTGTTTCAAAATGAACAATTGATGGTAAAGACTGTTCTCCAAATTGTTGTTGGATAAAATTAAAAAAAGCTTCCACTACATCTGGTTCTTTAAAAGAGAGAAAAAATTCTTGATCACTTTTTAAAAGACAATTGATAAAATCTTTTTTATGGTAATCCAATGTATATTGAAATAATTCAATTGAAATAAAACTAGTTTCGAAATTTGATTCATAAATTGAGGTTGGATCTGGGTATTCGTCATAAACTAAATTTAATAATAAATTTGATTTACTATTAAACATTATACCATAGGCCATTTGTTTTTCATGAGGCTCTTGATGAAAAATAGGACTAGTTTGAATTAACCATTTTACATTTTTTTTTACAAATTCTTTATACCCAACCCAATTTTTTTTTCCAAAAGCCAAGAAAAATATATTATGATTCCAACCAGCCACTCTTTGGTATAAATCTCTATACTGTTGAAATGCTGGATCTTTTTTAACATGTTCTATACTAGATAGACTAATTTTAAAAAGATTTCTATCCACCATCGATTTAAATAGTTTGTAATAGCCTGGTGGAATTAAAAAATGAATATCAACTTCCAAAACCAAATTAAATTGAAAGTTTTCTGGAATTATTGGAACCAAATATTTATCAAACAACTCAAGTGTCTTCTCATCTCCAAACTCTTGATCTATTAAAAGAGTAAAGAGACAATTGTATGAATTGGGAAACAAATAAACCAAATCTTTAAATATGTCTTGAAAGCTGGTCCCATTTGACAAATTGATTTTATGAAAATGAAAATAATTATTAAAATCTTTATGATAAGAATTGAAAAATTGTAAATCCCCTCTTTCTTTTCCTCTTTGGGTTGGTAAATCTAACCAATCTTGATAAAATGTATGTCCTCTATTTTGATTTGGCACACTATTCTCCAATGGATTTAATATTTTTTTAAATCTATCAATTTGATCTCTAGCTATGAAATCATTACAATTATTATCTATTAAAAATCTACTATCATACAATGAAACTACATCATATTTAAATTGATCATTACTATAACTATTTTGATTTAAATGAGTATATATATTTTTCCTTATTATTCTATTATTATAAATTCTAAAAAATAATAATGTATTTAAAGAATCTGTATTATGATTTGTCATAATTGTGTTGTTGCAATGATTATTTATTATATGTCCTTTTGTTATAGTTCTAAACACTTTTTCCGTTTTCGTTTTTTTTTAAATTTTAAATTTAAAAAAAAAAAATTAATTAAAACTTGATTTTTAGTTTTTTTAGGATTTTAAAAAAAGATTTTGGATTTTCAAATAGATATCATTAAAGCTTCACTATCTTGGGCCAATTATTTATTTCTATTATATTTAAAACAAAAATGTAAAAACACTTTATTTCCAAAACAAAAAGTCATTTAAAGCATTATTTACCTTTTTTTGCTTTTTTTTAATATCCTTTTCTTTTTCTTTTTCATTTGTTATTATTGGTTCTGGTATTGGTTCTATTATTGGTTCTATTAGAATTGTTGATGGTGATTTGTTATTAACCTTTTGTTTTTTTAAAGGTCTTTTATTATTATTACTATTATTATTATTATTATTATTATTATTATTATTATTATTATTATTATTATTATTATTATTACTATCTTTTTGTGTTATTGGTAGTTGTTGTTCTTGTTGTTTTATTTCAACTTGATTATCTATATCTATTACTTGAACTTTTGGTTTAAAATTTGAATAAATTATTTTTGAATTATCCAATGATGGATATAATGATTGCAATTTTGATAAAACAGAATTTAAAGGGTCACTGGTAGTGAATTCTTTTCGAGAAGCTTCTACAAAATTACCAAAATCAACATTATCATCCATTTCAAGTGGTAAAGAGAAATCTGTCTTTTCAATATCTACAGGTAATCCAATTGGACAAGATTTCCATGATTCAACTTTTTTCCAAACATTATTATTATTATTATTAAGAATTTCTTTACTATTACTATTTATCATTAATTTAATTGAATCTAAATCTTTTTCATTAATATCCTCTTGTTGAACTATATCCTCTTGTTCTTGGTCAAATTCTTTTGTCACTGTTGTTGATTGTTGAGTTAGGCCAGGGAATTTGATTTTAGTGGTGAGGAAAAAACTTAAAATCATTGAACAATACTTTGAGTTTATATTTTCCAAACAACTCTCCATCATTTGTTTATATGGTGGCTCAATATTCATTTCATCTCTATTGTCTGTCATTGTATCATCTGTTGTCATTATTGTTGTAGTTGGTTCTAATTGATAATTTTTCAAGAAATATAAAGTCCAATGTGTCATTAATGAAATTTGTGATTCGTTCTAAATTTATTTGTGTATTAGTATTACATAAATAATATATATTATATAAATTAATTTATATACTTACATATTCATTATTCATCATTGTTTCTTTTTTTTTCTTTAATTTGTTTTTCTTGTTATTTGTTTTAAATTTACATATTCTATCGTTTAGTAACATTAAGAGAATAGTAAGAAAATGAGGATAATGAGAAAAAAGTAATTTCAATAAAGGTTGCCATTGTTTAATTTGACTGGAGGGTAAACTTTGAAACAATTGGCCTTTGCAACTAGATAATAAATAACTTTTGTCCAACAACAAAGGCACCAATATACCACCTACTAAACTAGAATCTACAATATGAAATATAGATTCTGAAATTGGTTTTACATCTTCTCTAATCCATCTTTTATATAGGCATTAGTAATGATGATGCTATTCATAGAGATAGATATATACATACTTTTGATATTGTGCATTGTCATTTGTATCTTTAAAACTATTGATTTGATCTAGATATACTCTAACTTTATCAAAACTAGATTCCAACGATTCAAGTTGAGGTATCCAATAATAATCACGTACCCAGGATAAAGCAGTTTGTGACACTGGCTTGAGTAAACGAAAACTAGGTAGACGACCATGTGATGCTTCATGACGAATATCAACAAACATACTAGGCAGATTCAATTGATCAGCTCTAGAAAACATATTTGATTTATGAAATGCATCTCTGGTAGAATCAATGAATCCATTTACCATACGACTGATTGCCATAGATAATCCCAACTCTAATTCATTCTCTGATCTATTCTCTTGATTTAATTGTAATTCTATAAAATAAGATGTAACCTCGATACTAATTGGTAATTTAGATCTACTTTTCCATGCTAAAATCTTTAGATTCTTATTAGATATTTTATATTTCTATCTCTCTCTATATATCTCGAGATAAATACTCTTTTTAAAGCAATTTTTTGTTTTTCTATATCATTGGAATATATAGATTTATAGACAAACTTCCACTCTTCCCAATCATACCAAACCACTGATCTATTTTTTTGTGACATTTGTGTAGATTTGAAAAAAACTACCTGTTTTGCATATCATTGCTTCATAGCACCCTACATTTTTCGTTTTTTTTTTTTTTTTTTTTTT